>VXAZ01007519.1:112786-179795 GCA_013399875.1 Gymnorhina tibicen
CTCACACCCCTCGCTGCCCTCACACCCCTCGCTGCCTTCGCTGCCTTCACTCCGTTCGCTGCCTTCACACCTCGCACACCCCTCCGCTGCCTTCATTGCCCTCACACCCCTCCACTGCCATCAGACCCCGCACTGCCCTCACTCCCTTCACACGCTTCCGACCCCTCACACCTCTCACTCCCCTCACAACCCCCCGGCCCCAGGTCTATCCGCGGCCCCGCATTGTTACCGGAACACGGGGCTGAGGGGATCGAGCCTGAGACCCTGGGACGTTCGGCCAGGGGCGAATAAAGCCCCGCCGGCCGGAGGGGCGGCGCGGCTGCCGCGGGCACGGTGAGCGCCGCCTGCCTGAGGGCCGGCGCGGAGAGGCCGTGGCCATGCCCGTGCCCATCCATCGCTCTACAAAACACTTTTCAGAATCATATAAATGCGCGTGTGCCTTCACGTTTGCATTCCGTTTGGGGAAGAAAAACCCAACCAATCAAAGAAACAAAACCAGAATTTAATCAGACACCCCACTTATTTACTGAGCTGAGTAGTCAATGGCACAGTACTGGGACAATAAAACAAGACTCACTTCAGATATTTCCAGTGGGAAGTTAAATGAGTCCTAGAAGGGAAAGGAGAGCACTGTTTTGGGGGGTTGGTCCGTACTGCAGTGAGCACCACACCTAATTCCATAAATTTCTCATAAATTTGGGTTAAGCACGTGGCCCTGGACACCAGAGCACTCAGTGCAGAAACAGCAGTAACAGCAGAGGCTGAAAAGCCCAAAAGCATGGCTCAGGACCAGCCAGCAAAAGGCAATATTGACCATGGAAAACAGAAGCAAACTAAAGGCCTTATGTTGATTTAAAGCCTTTTCAGACTGTTTCAAACTGGTTCTGGTCACCGTTCAACTTCTCAACCACTAGTGCTGCTCCAAGGTCTGTCCCAAGCTGGGCCAACACCCAATGCCACAAGAGTCAGTTGGTTTAGCAGGTTAATTCCCAGTTTTAACACTTGCATATTTCCCTACAGGTGAGGTGACATGGTACAAGTGCTGCAATTTTCTAGAGTAAGATACTGGTATGGATGCAGGCTTTTGCCTAGGGAGTACGCACGTTTTGAGGGATTCACCACTTTTGCCAGTGAGAGGCATGCCAGGCTGACTAATCTTTATCCTAGCTTTAGCCGCACCTCCTCTTGTCCTGACTCATGCACAAGCGTCCCAAAGGCAGTAAAAACACAAAATATTTATTGGAATTCAAAATGGGTTGTGGGTTGTTTCCTGTTTATGAGCTGTGGGCTCCTCAGCCCACACCAAACATGTAGCAACTTCCATCTGCAGCAAGGAGGGCTGTGTTACTCCAGGCATGGAGAAGAGCTCTCTTAATCCCTGTTCTGGAAGTGATTCTTCTGAAGAACTTGGAAACATTTTGTCCACAAAAATGACTGGTGCTGCAGAAAGTGGTGAAGGAGAAGAATCTATCCCCAACTTAAAATATTTACACAGGAGACTGTAGTAATTCCTTTTGTACTGAAAGAGCTTTTAAAGTGTAGATTACTGGCTGGGTTGTGTAAATGTGTATCACAGTTCAAATCTTAATCACATACTAAATATCATAAACATCCATTAGCTATTTAAATGTACAAGCTTTTAGAAATCAGAAGTTAGATTATTTACTAGGCTTTTAGCTGGAATAAGCTTTAATTAGTGTTATATTCTATTAATATGCAATAACCTTATTACAATTGCCTAACAGCTCAACAGTTGTGAAAGGAGCAGCCAGATTTGTGCAGTTGTTGATTTTCCATCTTTCCAGTAGCCAGCTGGCTTTGTTAGAGGCCTGCACAGCCATGCACAGCATTTCTATCACAAAACATTTTCATTTGCAAAAGAGAAATGCCTTTTAATTTAGTTAAAGGCCAGATATGGAGCCTCTCATAACAATTCTGTGGGAGCAGATGAGCAGCTCCAAGTCAGCACAGACTCATTCAGAAGTCTGGGAGACAGACCACACCAGGAAAAATTGGCAGCGCCTTCGCCACCTCCTCCAGCTATGGGTAGAACGCAGGAAGTGGGCTGACCCTGCGCTCAAATATTTGCTGTGGTTTCTCTTGCTGATTTGATGGTAGAGATTTTAACAGACAATGGGCCTTGTTTTTGCTGGGTCATCGTGAAAGAGTTCCCCTACACAGTCGGTAGAGCCATAGAGCCTTCCCATTTGAGTATTTATTTGAAGAGGGAACTGCAGAGAGCCAGTATTGTAGCCAGCACTTTATCAGCTGAAATAGCACACATAGGGTTCTGTTTCTCTTTGAGCGCCTACTGAAGCCTTGCAGAGCTAATATGGACTAATGGAAAATTAATTAAATTCATCTTTGAAGCATTCTTATTAAAAGAATAGAAGTGGCTGGACAGTCACAAAAGCAATAAGTTTTATGAACAGAGGTCACTAGCAGAAGTCTAGAAAACGATCCAAGGGTAATTTAAGTATTTTTCTGTACAACTTTGTGCATGCTGGATCCTGCCCCTTTGTGCCTGGTCAAAATACGTCGAAGCCAAAAGTCCCATGTGATAATGAACAGGAGATGATTACATCTGATTTATTTAATGTACACAGTATGCAAATTGTTGTTAAAAGCACAATTCTTTCTCATTAAATCAACCCCCTTAAAAAACCCCAAACAACAGCCAAGAAAACTGGTGAAGCAGAGGAGACCAGTGAGATTTATCCACCCTGAGCTTTCATTATGAAGCTCCCAGCATAGCACCCTGGGTACAGAAATATCTGTGCTGCTTTGCTTTGCTGTTGGTTTTAGGTTAGGCTGGATTTGAGGGCTGGTTGTTTTTAGATGCATGTCTCTCTCCTGGCTTAGAACAAAGCTCTAAGGCTAAAGGTGACAAATGAAAACATCTAGATAAGTCACATAAGACTCATCTGCCTCATTTTAATATGATAGGTTTTGGATGGAAGCAGGATGCAACTTACAGGTTTACACAAGTCTACTGTTCCACAAAACTATTTAGACATTCAATCTAAAAAAAAATCTGAGATGAGATTATATTTCCCAACAAAATAAGCAGTGAAGCTGTTACTTACATTTAATTTTTGTTAGAGATGTTTACCATGCCACCCCATCAATATAAGGTATGGCCTTGGTCATTCAGCTAATTTCTTTTCATGTTTGAAAGTCACTTTGCTCATTACTCTTCACTTACTGAAACAATTCATTACTTGTCAGAGCGTCAAGATCAAACATTGCAGGTGTCCATACACCTCCTCCTGTGTCAAAAAGACTTCAGAACAGCTGCATGTAAGAACATGGTGCTTTAAACTTATTAACTCTTCTTAAGCCAAAATGCTTAGAATTCCTCTCATTACTCTTTGTGCTGGTGCTGTCATTGTGGGTTTTCACTGCATGATTGCCAGCCAGGTTGAGAACTGGTGAACTAATTTTTTTTTTTAATGTGACAGTTCTCTCCTCCCCCATCATTATTACAGTCAGTGTGTTTCATTTCTTTGTTTTAATGAAAAAGTTCTTTAAAGAAAACTATTAGCAGTGAGCAAGCACCTTTTTCACAGTAAAGCAGGATGTCCCAAAGCTTTCTTCTGAGAGGGAGCCCATGCTGGAGCCTTCTGCAGGATGGGGAGGAACCAGAGGGAAAGTTACTGACTTGAAAACACTTTATGGGAATAAACAATTACTTTTAAAACTCACCTGTGGCTATTCTTTCCCAAATTTCTCCTACCTTCTCACCTGAATAATTTCTTTCTCCAGTGTAAGATTCCTTTTCTATACATTTCTTTTTGTGCTGAACACTGCGTTACCAGATTCAGCAGGATTTAGCAGGTTTATTTGTGGGTTTTGTTTTTTGTCTCCAAGAACTGCTAAAAATCAGTTAAGCTTAATATAATAAACATATACATTTTAGAAAACAAATCACTGCTTGGTACCTTGAACTGGGGAGAAGTTTTGTTATTCTCTTACTGGAGTGGATTGCTCCTTTTTTTCTTCGATGAACATGGTACTTGCCATAGTGTGACTGAAGGAATAAGTTTCCTCCTTTTTTTGGCAGATTTTTCCCTATTATCCTTGGAAATAAATGTACTATTAATTTAGTTGCTTAACGCATTTTAATTTATTGATCCCTCTATTTCCAGTTCTTTGAACTGGAATACTATTTGAATGTTTCCCATTTCAAAGAATGAGTTTCTTTCTGATCCAGGCTTCCCACTTGTTCCTTGTACTTTTGCTTTGTTGGCTCAATGAAGCCTTTGTTGTCCCTTTTTCTCCAGTCTCAGTTTCCCAGTTGGTGTTTTATCTGTCTCACTGAGATTCTCTTCTTGGGCACTATACTTAAAATCTGTCCCTGTTGTCCCCCTCATAACTGTGACTCAAATCTTACTCACGAGTGACTATTGCAACATCTCTTTTGGCCCTCATTCTCCCCTCTCTCTAGCTAAAGCTAACTTTCACTGTTCCCTCTCAAGTCTCTTTACTATTTACGTCAACTCTGTACCCCCTTTGACGTCTGCTTCCAATTCCCACCTCTTCTTTCCTGTAACTTCCGATGCACTCTCTACTCTCCTTTAAGAACCCTGCAGAAAACCTGCCCCTCCCCTGCAGAGCCTGTGTATGAGCATGACATGGCACAACAAAGAAGCAAGACAATGTTCGGTGGATTGTGTTTCTTAATACCATTATTAGCAATTTCTACTTGGTTTTCTTTGAAATGTGTCCTCCTGTGCACCTCTGCAGTGTGTATTTATTCCCTTGCACGCCTCGATCAGCTTACACTGTCACTGGTCAATTCTCCCAGCATCAATGCTTATCTATCCTTGTCTAGCTTTAGTTGTAGCCTTAATGTAAGTTGCAGAAGTTTCTGGGCCTTCACTCGTGTTTTATGCAGATTACAAGATGGATTTGCTGTGAAAATATCAGCTTGGCCTAAATAATGTTGCTTTGTAAATAATTCAGTCCAAGCGCAGAAATTAAAACTGAAGTTGCAGCTTCTGTTCGCCTCCGTACCCTGTACAACTCATGCGCCAGAGGTGTTAACACACCTCTTTAGCCTGGGGATGCAGTGGTTGTACAGGCTGTACTGCTGCCAGAGCACCCGAGGAGATGCAGTGGTTGTACACACATTGTACAACTTCCAGAGCACCCGAGGAGATGCAGTGCCTATAGTGCATGTGTGCTTGTTTTGGTGCAAAGTCCGGTGGCTCCTGAAGGGGAGCTCAAAGCTAAGCCGATTTGGGTTTGTTTGGTTTTAGCTGAGGGAATTAAAGGGAAAGTACAGGTTGCTGCTGTTTCTGGAGTTGGCAGCATGTGGCACACCGTAGGATACACGCCGGGCGGCACTGGTGCTGTCTGTCCATTCCAGTGCGTTTCCCAGAGCTTATCTGATCACAGATTTACAGTTCTCCAGGATCCTCAATGCAAGCAGTTTCTTTCCCTTGCACTGCTTGTACTTATCTCCCCCAGAGGAAGGGCAAGTATTTGTATCATGCTGCCAAGTAAAAACGTTGAGTTTGGGTGCTTTGAGCGTGTAAATGTGAGACTTAGTCAAAGCAATTAGCTGAGTAACCACTCAGCTGAAACTGTTTTCCTACCCTGCTTCCAGGCTGTGACTAACACCCGCTGTGATACACACCCAGCCTTTTCCAGCACTCACAACTGATATGCTGAGCCTCAGCCACAACTGCCGTGGGATGAACAATCACACAGTTGATTTCTGGGCTCTCTGCTCAATCGTTGCACACCTACAAGTCAGACATGAAAACAAAAGCACATATAATGGGGCTGATGCTTAGTAGGTACCAGTTTTTCCTTTAAACTTCGACTGTCCACGTTCTTGTTCAAGTACTTCTCGCTGCTCTTTACACTGACCAGCTTTGCTGTGTGAATAGGAGCTGCTCGTAACTAAGTCCTAGATGGGTTTTTTTAAAGCAAGACTGTACTTCTAAAATTGTTTAAAGTGTTTGATAAAATAATTTGTAAACAAGATGTTAAAAAACATAGACGAGGGAGGTCAGATGAGACTTGAAAACACATTGTTGTAAGACAGATTAACAAGATCATTATTGGCTAGAAATTGAGGCTCACCCCAGGCCAGGAGCAGAAAGGCCACAGTTTTCTGAACCCGTGGCCTGAGAAACATCCCAGCATCCTGTACCACCTTATTTGTCCTCATGCCATGCTGCACCCGTCCTCAGTCTTCCCAGTTCCAGCTCTTTGCTGTGAACCAGATCAGGGAACCTGTTCCACTGAAAAAGAATAGAAAATAGCAGCAGAAAATAAAAATCATTTCATGATCTAATTCATGGCATGTGCCCCACATCCGGGAGGAGCACTGGCTGAATTCCTGCCATCTGCACTATCCTGGAAATCAGCCTGGCATCAAACCCTGGTCCAGCCTGACCAAGGATATGGAAAAGGTGACTGTGGCAGGGAACCTGAGGGATAAGGAAATAGAGTGAAGGGCTTCTTTCAGTGGCTGCAGGGAACGCTGGGAAAGGAGGTGATTTTCAACAGGACCACGAGGAGCAAAGCCGGAGGATATCTGTAGGAGTGCGGGCAAGTCTGGGTTGTTTGGACATAAGGAATGTAAGCAGCAGCAGGAGCCTTCTTGGGGAAGGACGTCATTGCAGCAACACGAAAGCATCAACTGCTAACACTGTATTTATCCAAACCGTAAAGAACAATTTTAAATAAGAAGAGGTTTCAAAGCTGTGTTTAGCTGGAAGATCTGTGTGGGAGAGGGGCGGATACCTTTGGACTTTGTTAATAATTAAGTGGAGGAGTGTGTTAAAGCCTATGGAATGGACAGCATGGTAGTAAAAATACCGTGACTCATTGAAGTTGGAGGTTAGCAAACAGGCCCAAGTAAACAAAATTGCACATGACAGATCCTTGTGCAGCAAGACCCATCTCTCTTTAATGAAACTGAGCCTGAAATGCTCCATTTGCTTCTGAAAACCTCATGACCTCGTGGAAACAATTTGATACTGATCCTGCAAGAAATAGAAATTGTGTTCAGAACTAGATGAAAATCCAGCAGGTTTTCCAAGCTATACATTTGCAATATTCAGCATATTTTCCAAACAGTTTTTTTTCTCATAATAATCCCTGAGCTAATATCTTTCCAGTTACGAAAACCAAAAACATGAAGAAACCGTCTTTTCTCATATCATTTCACTCACTCCAAATGCAGCAAGAGCCAGAAGAAAAATCTGGATATATGGTTTAAAAGAGGCAAGAACAAAATTTCTCTAAGCAGCAGCCTGTGAAGTCTGCTTTTATGTGTACTAGTGTCATCAGATGTTTAGTTTTTAACTGAATTATTTCACAGTCTTCCCCCATTAAAAAAAAAAGTTACTATCTTTTGCTTATCTTAATATAATTCTCTCTTCTTTCTCCCTTTTTACTTCCTGTTTATGTCTTGAGATACATTTGGCTCTAGAAACTGGCAAAATCCATGAAGTTTGAATGTAGAGCAGCAAATACACCAAAGCTGGTCTCCTGCCAGCTGCCTGCCTCTCAGGGTGCACACACACTCGTTGTCTGGCTTCTCCCTTTCTACAGCCATAGCTGGAGACCCCAAAAATTCCCAAGCCACTAGGAAATGCTGACACCAGGACAAGCAGATGGCTGGTACCATTTCAGGAACCTCCAAGTACAAGAAGCACCACACAAGAGTGGTTAGTTAGAGCGATATCATAGAGGTTTGCACCTATTTTGAGTCACTACCTGACTGCAGTTGCTCTGATTACCTAATTCATCTGTGTGCAACTCTGCAAATATTTGTTAGAGAACACAAAACATTTGCTGTTTATCCTGGGGTTCAGCGTTACAAATGTTTGTTTAATAACCAGGCTGGGATTTTCAAATGTTTCTGATCTCTCAGTATACCTCCAATTTATTTCTGTTTAATCTGGAAAGAAAAATGATCTTGTCAATATACCTGCCCTGCACATCTCATCCATGTTTGCATTCTGGGAGTTCGCCCACTGGAGCTGTGCAGAAGGTAAAGTGCCCTGACACTGTCCCACATGTCACCGGGTTTGTCATGGCACACAGATGTGCACGGAAAGCCTCGGATGCCCCACACGGAGCGAGGTACCTGTGGCACTGCAAACAGGGGAAGGCAAGGCACTGTTATGTTACTGCTGGGGCAGTGAGGTTAGATGGCGCGAGGGTGTGAGTGTGCTGACATCACCTAATTACTCGGCGGTGCAATTACAAGAGCTGTCTCTCCACTCAGATTTTACAGTTAGATTAGCTATTACCTATGACTGTGCTCCGACACGAGTTGTAAGTAAAAACAAAAACCCAAGCCTCTTTTTTTTTTTTTTTTTTACCCAGTAAAGCTCTAATTACAACACAAAGTGAAAAAATGTCTTTTTTTTCGTAACCAAGGCAATGCCATAGGCTAGTGTTCAGACTGGAAACTGAGTCAGGAAGAAATTCTCGAAGTCAGGTGTCACAGGTGTCACACAACTGCACTTCACGGTGTTCTGGCAGCAGACGAGTCTTTTGGGGTAATATCAGTGAATCTGCTCAGCACTGCTGAAAATGGAAAACCACATTCTCTCCTCCTACCCCTTCTTTCAGGCACAGGCTCCACCATTTACCTTCTTTGGGCTTTAGTATTCTTGGCATTTTTCAACTCCCCCAAAAGACTGGCTAGTTGTGTCTAGGTTAGGGACTTGCATTGCCTCAGCTGGGAGCCACGGAACACCAGAGCAGGCACAGGGTGAGGAGAGGACACCGGGAGAGGGCAGAAGGGAGAGAGACCTGCCTTGCTGCTGTAAGGTGTTACATCAGTTCACTTGTTTGTTAAACCACACCTTGGAAGAAGGTGGTAAAGGCCATATCCACTTTATTTGGCTATTAAAAAACAGATCAAAGAGTGGTTGAAATCCCTAGTGGGTTGTTTGGTTTCCCCATGCACCAATATTAGTTTTACTCCTCTTTTCTTTCCCCCATCTTCAAACCCCTTGACTGGGGCAAAGTCCCTCTTCACAAGCACACACTGTCCTTGCCCGCTCTCTTTGTATCAGTCCTTCAAGCCCTGTTTCTTTTGCAAACTTTGTTTTTCCAATTGGTCAGCTCTTCACTGACTACTGTTAACATAATTATACTAGAATTCTTGCTCCTGTTTACCTGACTGTTCAGTTCTTTGGGGCTAAACCTTACCATTTCTCTCAATTTTGTAAAGTACTGTTTGCCTATACATAGCTAAAGATCCTAAGACATTTTAGCAACTTTCATTCGCTCTTAGAGAAAAGACTCAAGTCAGTCATTACCCCACTATCAATCCCATGAACTATATACAGAAAAATATGATTTATTACATAAATAAAGGTGAACTAGACATTCAAAAAACCAGAGTGGAATACTGGAAACAAAATGTACTTAATCCAGACCCAGTGAATCTCTGATTAACAGTAAAATACAATGCTGACTTTTTTTCTCCCTAAACTCTGTAAACCCTTGGAGATCCCAGTTGGAACAACTAGCCTTTTTTTTTTCTGTCTCTAGCTCTTACTTTGGTTTATCACGCCAGAAATAAAAACTTTGCAGCTGCTATGTATATTACACTAATGATGCTTTCATTTAGAAATACAAATAACAGATGCTACATTAATCTAGTCAGATTTGAGTTACCTTTGAGACCTGGCTACAGTGTTTGCTTCTGGAAGGTATGCACATTTTATTTGTCCCCATGGTTCATGAAAGTCAGGCTGTCTTTGGATAAATGATGATTTTATGTTTTTCTCAGGTATCCACTCATGTCCATAAATTTGAAAGATGTGTATTGTGTTATCGGAGAATGTACTTTGAAGTCAGTTTCAGATTTGGTTGCTAACCTGGTGGCCCTGCTTTTGTCTTCTGTAAACAGTGCTAAATAGTTTCCAGTGGGCTTGAATCCAGCAAGGCTCTTCACTAAATAGCCTCTAGGTAGAGTTACTTCGGAGTGAAGGGGCAAACCCTACATTAAAAGAAAAGACTGATAATACAAATGAATGAAAATACTGAATGCTTCCTGCAATGTGTGCAGGTTTCTAAATCTGGATAGCTGATCTGGACACTGCTCCAGCCAGAATGGCAGGTTGTACCCAGAGCAGTCTGTACCTGATACAAGGTTTCTGATAAGCTCTTGGATAGCAAAAAGATTATTGAACAAATATGTTTGATACAGTAGGCTACTATTTTATACTGTTTTTCCATTCCTCATCACAAGTAATGATATGACTAATAGAAATTAGGTTATTTAATTCTAAGGCTTTTCTGCTCCAAGATACCAAAATTGTACTTTAAAAAAATATTCATGGGCCTTAGGAAAAAAACCCCACCTTTATTCCCTGGATTAATCACTTGGAGCAATGTGCTAAGTACACTGAGCCGTTCTTTTTGTGGAACATGAGGATCAAGCCTTTGTTCTTGGCAGCCACATCCTTCATGCCGTGCATACTGGAACCCACCGCTGTTATTTTTCGTTCCTCACAGAGAGCAGAGCGCTCTGCAGCAAAAAAAGGGGCAGCTCCTCCCAGAGGGGCCTGTGCTACAGCAGCAGCAAACTCCCAGGAGGCGCCTGAGGTCACGAGGGTCACAGTGAAAGCCTGATGTGGCACCTCTGTTCTGTAAATGCCGTGCTGGGCTTGGCACCTTCATCAGTTTTTATGGCTGGTGTTCAGATTGAGGCTCAGGAGTGGGAAGCTGCTATTAAAAAAAGGAAAATAATGGACTGCCTAGATGTACCAGATGCAGAGACATTGAGGAGGAAGGAAACGGAGGCCTTCAAATTGTATTTTTCTGACAGTGAAGAACTTTGAGTGGAGCCTGGGGCAGGATGGCTATTGACATTTCCACCCTTTTGTCTCTATCAGTACCCTGCACCCTGTCTATCCCCTACCCTGTGAGCAGGTTTTATCTATTTTTGGGGGGGTTCTGTGAGAGAAAAATGGGGTTATTTTTGCCTTGCCAGATGCACTGGTGTAGAAGAGAGACACAGCCAGAAAGCTATTTTATAAAACCCTAACAAACAGCAAAATTGCATTCTTGTTTTCCTCTTGTATCGCAACAAAAAGTGTAAGTGGTTAACACAGCAAGACTGCAGCTGATAGGAGGTCAGTTCTCCTGCAGACCACATAAACCAGTCATGTTATCCCCTTGTCAGGAGTAGATGGATGCACGGATTCCTTTATATATTCACCTTTGACTGATGTGCCTCCAAACGCCTGGGCCAGAACTGACAGAGGGATGAAGGCAGCAGCAGAGAACACCCTGCTGCATGCTAACCCTTCCAGCATTAAATGGATTGAAAAAGCACTGTTTTTCAGAAGAGAAGGGACTCATAACCACCCGCAGTGGCTTAGCTTTACGAAGTGCAGTCACTCAGTGTTAACAAAGTTACTCTTCCTACTTGTCAGCAGGCACAGAAGCCTCGCAGGGCTCCACCCAGAACTGTGCAGGCACGGTAGAGTCATCAGATTCGGTAAGAACTCAGCCCCGCAGAAAACAGCTGCAACCATGAGGGCAGATCTTTTGCCCTCAAATTAGTGGAAGTTTGAAATAACAGGTGATCTTTTAGATTGACCTTTTAACACTCAGTGTATATACATGACTTTTCTGCAAAAAGAGGATGAGTGGCTACTTATCAAATTTATTTTCACATTTGCTTGATAGAACCATTCCTTTCTCATTTAAAAATATTTCTCCTTGCATCTGTCTTATGGCGTTACAAGAACACAAACAGGTGATTTCCCATAAACTAATTTTTTTTTTAATCCTTATACAATTTTGTCTCTACAAATAACAAAGAATACCCCCCTGGAAATTATTTAAGCCTAAAAATTAAATATTTGCTGTTTAAATTTCCCTCTGGTTGAAAAGATAAGCTGTAGTCCCTCTTCTGAGCAGACAAAGCATAAGGCACAGCAGGATCTGAGCAATGTAGTCATCAAAGCCACTAAACAAACCCTAAATCCAGTTTTAGCAAACCACAGAGTAGCATTTTAAAGTACTCTGGGAGTAGTTTCCTATTACCAGTGGCTGCTTTAAAATAGTAACAGGACCATTGTACCATCCTCTAAAATAATGATTCTATCATACCAAAAATATTTGCATGAAGTAAATGGACATTGAGTAACTGTGGACTTCTGTCCCGGTGATTGCACGGTGTCAAACCACGGTAAAAACAAGGTGGAGAGAACAGGAAACTCCTGAGACAAAGCGGCTTGTACCCTTTTCCTTATTGCTCACAACTGTACCCACTTATCCTTTGAACAAAGACAAAAAGACTTATTTCTATTACCAAAAAGACCCCAAAGCCCACCCTCCCAAACCTAAATAAACACAGTTCTTCCTTATTCCTTATGTGAATGACTGGTACTTCAAACTTTTTACTCCCAGATTATTTTGTTTTTCTAATTGCTAATGAAGTTAAATCTCTCAAAAAATTGGGAATTGATGTGCTTTGAGTTTTTCAGTGGTGACATTTTATACCACCTCTCACCCTGTCACGGTTCTAAGCTATTGCACTGAAGGTCCCCTGCAATTTGGGATGGAGGTACAGATTAAATAACAAATTCAAATTAGTTATTCCAAACACACTTGGAAAATATTTTGAAAACACAGTGATGCCAATGAATAAAAGACTGTGTTCTGGGACATATACAGTGACTGTTGTTACCATCACAGAAATCTCTGTAAGAGAATTTGCTGCACTCTGAAAGAGGCAGTGGAAGAAGGAACAGGCTTTGAAGACCATCTCAGTGCAGTTTACATGAGACATTCTGCATGTCAGGTGAAATACATTTTAAAGTGAAGCTGGATACTCTCCAGGTTTTTCTGTGGAGACATGTCTCTAGTGAAAAGCTTACAAAACTAGAATTTAAAGTGCTGGAATAGCAATGAATCTTGGGGCTGATCAGGGCTGCATCCACACAGTGTAGAGCTCCCTCTTTGCTACCGAATGGTTTCTGACAAAAGATTGAACCCAACTGTTTTATTTAACAAAGGAAGCATAGCAGATGATTTTTCCTCTCTCCTACAGGAAGCAAAATACCTGCTCTTGCTTAGATCTGTGGAACAGGGGCATGTCATGGGAACACCTCTGTGAAAGAGAAGGCTAAGGGGAAAGTTTCCTTCCTTGTGCTGAGCTGGTTTGGTCCTTTTAGAAGCACCATGAATGAGCTGGAGTCTCTGGACCAGTGTTTTCAGGTGACTGTAACTGCTGCTTGCTAAATATCCTTGCACATGCCTTTGGCCTGTGGATCCCTCATCATAAACTCACTTAATGTGTGTCCCTATGCAGATGTGGAGTTGGGAGGCAATAGCTTAAGTGGGGCTCTCCAATGTCACCATCCTGTGCTGGCTTAGTTAATTTAAATAGCTCTCATTTTAAGCAATTTAGTTCTTGTTTTTTCTTAGGCTCTTGTTTCTTAGGCTCTTGCTCAGAAAATCATCATGATCCTCTATAAAAATACATAAGTATTGATGAAACGAGCATACATTTGGACCTGGAATGACTGCTCCACTTGTGTTAGTTTGTATGACTGTTCACTGCATTCACTGGGAAAGACCCAACCCAATAAAATTTTACATTTGTGTTTTTACACAAGGTAGCAATTCTGACTGTGTAGTTACTAAAGAGCTTTAGAGCAAGTTGGAAAAATTAATAGAACTATTCCTAGCCATACACATATTGCATGTGTGCCAGGAAACAAGCAAAACCCGGTTTCCCAAGCATTTTGTGTGATGGGAACTTCAGCTGGCCAGGTTCTCTCCCCCAGTTCCCTTAGCTCCATGTCCTTTGTATTCAGCCCTAGACTGAACATCCTCCAGCATCCCTCGTTTTGGGGCAAAGTAGCTGGTTTGTCCCTGTGCTGCCTGTCCAGCTGGCACTCACTTTTGCAGAGACCACATCAGCTGGCAGACACTAATTGTGTGAGAAGAACAATCATTACTGGTACAAATTACAGCAAAACCTGCCCTATACCACTCCAAACCTGCACGTACTGTACCTAAGCATTCCTTTCCTCACCATTACTGATAGCTTCTCTATTGGCTTTGGTGCAGCACTTGAACCAATGAATGTTTTCTTTGCCCATTGGGAAATCCCGTCTTTGTATATAGCACACTGAAACCTGCAGATTTCTCACACGAAATCCTAACTGGATTTTAAGTGTTCTGATTTGTGAAGAACGCATTAACGTGGTGTAAATTCGCAGTTCATCCTTGCTCTGATTTCCAATTTGTCTTCAGGCAGGTTCGTTTCTAACCGAGCAGCACGAGAGGTGATCGATGGCAGTGAGGAGAGCGATAAACACCTGACCTCTAGTGGCAGCTGTCCGGGCTCGGTGGGAAGCGAGAGAGCTGGAAATGTGGGTGAATAAGGGATTATGGAGTAAGCTGGAACTGTGAAGTGGAGCCTGAACTTCCATTAGTTGCCCTGTCAGTTTTTGTTTAATTATCTTTTATATCGAAATGTCAGTTCAGAATCCAGGGTATTTCTGTTTTTGAAACTTTTCTTCACGTTTATTACTGTGTTTAAGAAATGTGTGCATAGTCTTCCAAAAGAAATACAGCAATATCCTAACAGGTTTTACATCTTCATATAGAAAGCTTTTGGTAAGTTTGTCACCCATGCACACACAATTATTCAAGAAGGCCATTTGGGTCCTCATTAGACTTCATTCCTGCTCCTCACTGACACAGAACATTTCCCCAGTGAAAATACATACGTCACTATCAGCACTCTGGACATCAAAGCTTTCCTTCCTATTGGGCGAAAAATACAGCAGCTATTCCATAAACAAAGGTCATAACCTTGCTAATCAAGTGGCTAACCCAAATATTAAATCCCCTCATTGAGAAACAACAGTCTTGTTTTTAACCCCTGTAGGATTGAATTTCAAAGTGCTGGTTTACACAAACTCTCTCCTAAGCAAAAAACCATTGTCTGGAAGCTGCGGCTAAACCTACTTTTCATTACAACTTTGTGAGGCCTTCAGACCACCAATACAATCTGCTAATGTGACAGTGGCAATGCTGCAGGAGGACTGGAGCAATGGCATCATTATTTTCCAGCTGGAGTTAGAGTAACTCATGCTTATTTCCTGAAGCCAGAGTGAAAACGAAGCTATGCATGACTCAAAGCATTCTGGACATTATAAGCAAGTCAGTACAGCCATATGAAGAGATGATTAAAAAAAAGAAAAAAAAAAGAAAAAAAGAAGCTGTGCAAACATTTTAGCCGATTTAAATGATCACAGTAATTGGGACGTGGTGGGGCAAATTTGGGGCTTCCTTATGGCCAACAAGGGCTGATTCGAGAAGGGCGTAGAAACAGTACTATACTGTTTAATTTTAATGTTTCTCATAAAAAACATTAGATTATCATAGTTATGTCCAAAAATATTATTATGTTTGAGCCATTTATATGTTTTCTATTTAATAAAAAAACCCCTGCTATATTTTTCATCTAGTAGCCTCTGAGAATCTGATTTTTCTTCTCTCTGTTGAGACTAGTTCAAAATCTCCTTCCTTACCTTCAAGGTGCTCTGGCACAAGCCCAAGATACCCAATGGCTTGTCCTACACAAGATGTCAAAGTGAATTAACAAAAAAAGATGTGAATTTAAAGTGAGTATAACTCGAGCATATATAATTTCTCTATGGACACTCATTTAGGAGTCAGCTGGCCATAATTACCTTAACTTAATTCACGCTCAAAGTGAATTAAACTGAAGTGAAATAATGGTTTATCAGCATGGGAGAGACACTGTACAATAAGCTCGGTGTAAATTCACAATTCATCAGCTGCTGTGCCCTGACTTCCCTTGTGGAAATGCAATGTGCCCCCAAGGTGCCTTTGTATGAGGTAACTTAATTTTTTTAGGGGGAAAAAAAGGCTATATATGGAAGTGTGGGCTGATTGATAGCAGGTGCAGAAGTGATTGGATTTCAATGGTGCTACGCTAGAAAAAAGGTCAGCATACATCATCTGTGCAGTTGAAGTTTCTCTGCCATTTTGGGACCACAATGGCAGCTTCTATGCTATAGGGTCTGTTTTGAACTGCAGAAAGCCAAATAGCATTTTTGATGTTTCCATAGCAGGGGAACAGCCAATTAGTACTGAGTACCTGGTGTACCATCGACTCATATTTTTATTCACTATTCAGTAAATCACCATGGAGGAGTGCAGAGAAGCCCTAACCATTTCTGAATGAAAACAGCCAAAAGCAGTTACATACTAAAATTTACACTGTTACGCAGCTTGGTTTAACTTCACCGAGTATCTCGGTATTAATTTCCCCCTAAATGATTTCCCACCTTTCTTTATTCATTAGATTTAACAGCATTTTTCTGTTAGCATAAGCAAAGCAGTAAGAAATATGGAGAAATATCCTTACTTGCAGTACTCCTTTAAATGTAACCAGCATCGTCAGGCAGTCTGTGACATTATTATCCAGTTAGGAAAACATCCCTGGCCCCATTCATTCAGCCGTTCCTGCTCATTTTTCCAGGCACAGAACGTTTGTGCCGTAGCAGGCCTTGTCAGATTTGGAGCCCTTCCAGTACCTGATGAGCATATTAACAGTGCTCCCATTCATGGCCCAGAGCCTGCCAGTTCCATCTAATTTTAGGGAAGTTGCTATTTATAGTCAGATGGCTGTGCTCGCTCTGGTGAAAGCCTCACCACTGCTGGGCGTGGGGGGGAATTTTATATTTTTGTGCTGTTTTAGTTGGCACACGCAAAGTTCATGGTTGTAATTTACCCAAGTCCAAAATACTCTGCCATCCTCCCCAAGGAGCAGCGATGCTCCGCGTGAGGATTTGCACCAGGAACACTGTGGCACTGTTGGCTGTCTGGTTCTCATCCAGCCGTGTGCTGGCTGTGTCCAGGCACAGGTGACCCAGAAGTCAGATGACAGTACAGAATCACAATCTTTGCTAAATTACTATATGCAGAAAGGTTTCAAGGTCCAAAGGATGGGGGAGAGGGGGAGAATGTGGGGCCAAATCTCCCTGTGCTGTACCACCTGTAGTACGGGTTGACCAAAGTGAATTCCTTTTGCCTTGTTTCCAAAGAGCACATTAATAGCAGTAGTAATAATACCTACCTTTGCACCACAGCATTTTGTCAGAATTTATTCACTAACTTTGCAAGTAGTGTTTAATGCCGAGAAAAGTTATGGGAAAGAGATTCTCCAATGTAGACTTGGTGGTCAAGTTTACTTAAATAGGCTGTTACAACTGAGGCATTTCATTAGTGTACCAAGAACTAACACTACACTGTGTATATATGTGTGTGTGTGTGTGTGTGTGTGTATGGAAAACTGAGAGAGCTGAGAGGAAATCAGCATTACAGTTCATTTTCTCCTGCAGAAAAACTGCCACATAAAAAGTGAGAATTCCAAAACTATTTCATTTAGAAATACAGTGTTCAAATAATATATAGTCTGGTGCTGTCAAGTTGTATAATGACCCTTGGGAAAACATAAGATGACCTCTTCCAGTTCAAAAGATACTTCATTATGTGTTTTAGTAATTGATAAATTGTTCCCAGTTTTATTGGTGTGACAGGATGCTGGTTAAAAAACTAAATTCACTTTTTGTAAATTGAAATTGGGGTTCACCTCATTTTAGATTTTCCAGACGAAGCTGACCTTGGTAGAGGAAGGTTTGAGTCACAGAGTTTCAGTCAGATTGTAGCATTTTGGCTTTAAAACACCCAAAGTTGATAGTGTCTACTCTTGTTTGTGTCTACACAGGCCTCTGGTATGGGTAATATCCATTTCCTAGATTTGTAGGAGGTGCTTGCAGGGGTTGTTTACTCTCTTTCTGACACTGTAACTTGCTGACATAGAATATATGTTCTGCTCATCCCTCATTCTTGCTCCAATAGACAGGAAGACTTAGAAGCTGGAACAGATACAACTATGAGAGTAAAAAAATAACCCTTGTACTCATCAATCTTAATTGAATTCCAGTTCCTAGTTAATTTTTGTATCACAACAAGAAAGGAACATTGAACCAGCAGAGATTCTGGTTCAGCCGAAATTCATATTCAGCCTGGCTGGGATTCTGCTGAGGCAGAGCTGAACTGGAACTGAACCAGAAAAGCAGTTGAAGAAAGAAATAATGGCGTAATTCTGTGGCCAATGTGGTTCACAGGACAAAAAGTATTCTTTTCTCTATTAAATTGTAGCTGACTGCTGTATGTGATAAAGCCCATGCCCCATGGTCCAGCGGGCATGGGCTGGCAGAAGACTGTCATTTCTCTGACATTCAGAGCCAGAAGTGTGTTTTAGCTGCACAGTAATGTCAGTAAGTGTTCATGTCCCACCCTCCTCTCCAGCTAAAACAGATGTTCCAGGAAAACGAGGGGTTCAGATGTAACTGCAGATACAAACTGCAGTGCTCCCTAATGAGAATCACAGGTAAAGCTGTAACAGCTCTGAAATGGCCCTAGATTAACAAATATTTATACTGGTTTGAGCACGAGTTAAGTCGATGAGGATACGCCTTGTTACTGGCAAGGTAACATTCTGAGAACCTCCTCCATGCACAGATTTTCACAACAAAACCCCTCCACAAATTGAGAGACTCCTTCTTCCTGCACAGGCTGTCAAGTCTCCCTTCTTGCACTACATCAGCCTTTCTGGGTTGCCTGTCTTGTGTGGCTTTATGTTGTCTGTTAAGCAAATTAATTATACTGTCCTTGTTGTTTGCATTTTACGTATCTTTGCAGCCCTCCTATAAAAAGATGACATGTTATTGCTCTTCCATAAATTGTACTTTCTTCCACATGTTCTTGTGACCCATGGAGACATTGTGCTATTTTTCATTGTTATGTTCAGGCCCAATGTGGTTTCTCTCCATAAATGCCTCCAGTGAAACCTAGAACATCATTATCACCTGTTGATCTGCCCTGTATAAGGGAGAGTAAAAAACTGTACGTGGTGACCAACCCCAGAAGCTTCTCCTGGCACCACCTGGTGGGCTGGGGCTGGGTTTTGCAAAGCACAGAAACTCAATGTCTCCATCCTTCTTCCTGGGTTCTATCTGGCACTGGTACTCCAACTCATCCCAGCCATTTTAGAGCATTGATGAGTTAAATTATAGCGACGTTGGGGTATGATTTTGAACTAATTAGACAGGATAAAATTAGTGGCTTTTCATACACCTGTGGTACTTGAAGAGCTGCTGAATTTTCCTTTATGGAGAACATCTGGCTGGTAGCAAGGCAGGGATTATAAACTTCAAGGAAGGTTTTTGCCTATATGCTGAAACAAGACATTTCCCTCTACAGCTAATATTTGCCTTTTTTAGCTATTCTGAGGTAAAGCAATGGCTTCCCTCTTTCCTATCCCCACTCCAACTCTTCATGTTTGAGGTGTATTCTAGTTTATTGTTCCCAAAGCAAGAGCAGCAAGACCATTCTTCAGTCTCGACTGATGCTGTGCCCCTAGAAAACTTAGACTTTTATAGTCATGGCTTCCACTCTCTTTTATGGCAGTAATTTTGGGGTCTACAAACACTGACATCTGTATCCAAAGAAAAAGAAAATTTGATACACTGGATGGATCCAAGTCTCCACGTCAAAGAATCCTGATGGCTTTAAATTTCCTTTTGCAAGTTCCTTGCTGCTGCAGATTGTCTCAGTCTGTATGAGCCAAAGCAGTCAAGTTCTTTTGTACTTCCATGCTGCTTAGGACATTTTCTGACTAGTGGCCGCCAGCTGGCCAGTGGCTTTACCCATCTATCTCATATTTCTGAACATTACAGCTGGGCTTCGTAATTTTCCCAGACGCTGTAACTGCCCAGAGGTTTTATCTCCTCAAGTCTATATCACCTGTAATTACTTCTTGGGAAGCCACCTGATGTTAATTTTAATATTTTTAGAAAGCATCCAGCTCTTATTTAAGACTATTTCGGTCTTTTTGATTTTTGTGTGACTGTCAGAGTTCAATTTCTTTAGCTGCAGCAGTTAATCAGCTTTCCAAATCTTGCCTATTATTTCCGCTGGGAAGACTGACAAAGATACCACCTGTACTTTCCTTTTTTAGACAAGGAGAACATCCGTTCTGTAACATTCTTCCCCAACCAAGCTTGTTACACATTTTTTTCCATGAGCATCTCACTGTGGCTTTTAAGATTTCATGCTGTGTAATTCATTTTGAATAAACCCTTCCCCTGAAAGGTTAAAATTAAACCAAGCAGCTAAACTGCTCACATCAAAGCCAGTACAAATAAGCCACCACTGAGGACTGAAGGAAGTAGTTTTGTAATTCAGATTTTGGGGGGAAAGGAGCACAAAGTCGAAACAGAAATATTTAGAAGTGCCAAAAGGGAAAGTAACTTCTTTCAAAGAGCAGCTTTATATTAAGTCAGTAACACTTGATGCAAAAGAATTGAAACTTTGTATAAGGGCACAATTGTACATGGAAAACTCGTTAAATAAGGAAGAAGGGAGGAAGGAAGATGTTAAGATAGACTCAAACTGGGGGTTTCTGAGTCATAGCTAATGTTTCAATGCTGTTCTTTATAATTTATACTGCTTCTTTAGGGACTTTCTTAAACAGAATTTTCTCATATTTTAGATGCCTCTGTTTCTACCTTTTGCCAGAGAGCTTCATGTGCATCTCCCAGAATCTCAAACAAGTCTGGCAGCTGAAGCTCTACCCCAGATTCCCAGTGTCTGGAAGCTGAAGTGTTTTGTAGTTGGGATGCATCTGTAGCTATAACTCTTCCACACACATCCATCCCTGCTGTGATCATGGATGCCCCAGACTGATCATTCTCCAGCTTCTCTTCAGATCCAGTTGATTTCAGCTTGATGTGTTATATTAATCTAGTATTTCATTTTTCATTCTTGCCATCTTTAATAAGCACACTGAGAGTCCTGGCAGTGCTGAAACACGATCTTCTGAGCAGCTTCCCCGTGTCACTCCCAAGCCCTCCCTGCCAGCTCTGCTGTACCTCGATCTCCAGTGGATGTTTTCACCTGCAGGTCAGTAACAGTGTTTCTGAAACTTCTTTTCCCCTGACTGTTTTCCATGACTGCCTCTTTCACATGAGGAACTTAAAAGCTTCAACAGCTGCTGAATATTGAATTGCAGGAGATCCTTCTGCTTCGTTCGCAGAATCTCACACTCTCAAGAGTTCAGATACTGCTTGAGACAAACTCTCACTTTGAAGACCAATTTACGCAGAGTTATTTTAAGCCAATGTATACTCCGTTCACTAGAAGATGTCCTGCTGAGCAGGAGGAATTTGTATTTTGAAAAACTCAAATCAGATTGATCAGGCTCAACTTCAGACTCTCTCCAGCATCAGATTTCTATCTCCTGACTAAGCCAACTTCTTCCACTAGAGGTTCATTTTGCTCCCAGCTCAACTAATTATTTTTCCAACCTGATCATGTTGCACATATGCAATCTCAGTTGAATTTCCATCACCTGTTGAACCGTTCCCTGTGTCCTCCCTTCCTCCTGCTTCTAATTTTCTATTTTCAGGATTCCCTTCTCCTTTAGGAGAGAATGGACAAGTATCATCATGAAGGTTTCATTCTTAGCTTGGCTGGCAGCACCTTTAGCCCACTAAAAATTTGCTTTAGCATCAGGCTGGACACAGTTCAGCATTCAGGGCATTAATTACAAGCACCAATTCTGCCTTTCAGTGACTCCTGTATATTACGAAATGCAAACTTAAAATAGATAAATGAATAAATACTTTACTACACTGAGTCTATCATTCAATCAAAAGGAATATAAGAAGGGATAGTTAGAATTTTCTCCTCCGAATGTCCATTATATTTTGTCTTTTACAGAATATTACTACGCTTTGAATATTGGGATTTCTTATATGATTTGAACTCATTTCTCCCTGATTTACTCTCTTTTTTTTGAGGTCTCATTTTTGTATAAGAACCTTGCAATAGGAGAGAGTTAATCTCTGTTTCTGAACTTGTTTTGGTACTGAAAGAAATCAATTCTGTATATTGAAGCTGAATTTTAGATTTTTTAAATCCTTTTATTCCAACATCTGCATGAACATAGTGATCAGGCCACAGCTACTCAGGACTTGTTGGGATGAAAATGGAACTTAATGCCCACTTTTGGCCCCCCAACTCAAGAAAATGAAAGACACTGGGAGACATTGAAGAACTGGAGAAGAACTTTGGAGAGAGGGTTGGAGAACCTGACATATGAAGAAAGGTTAAAGGAAGTGGGTTTGTTCAGCGTGGGGAAGGAAAGGCCCAGAATGGGTCTAGTCAGTGTCTCAGCACCCAAAGAAGGTGGTTCTAGAGGAGATGGAGACACTCTTTTCCAAAGGATTCCCGGTGCCAGGACAGGAGGCTGCGGGCACAAGACAGTTTAGGGGAAATTCCTTCTGGATATAGGAAAAAAAAAAATTCTTCAGCTAGAAAATAATTGAGCAATAGGCTTCCCAGAGAAGAGGTGGGACCTTCCTTAGTGGAAATATTAAAGATCTTGCTTGACAATGCCCTGGATAATCTCATTTAAGGAAGAAGAGGCAAGTTCAGGCTGCAGCATGTGGTGCTAGGAGAGTCTTAGGGCACAAATCAACAAAAAGCTGCATTTCATTAAACGTTTATAGAAGAGCAGGGCTTGTCTGGTGCTAAAGCACCAGCAAGACATCTCCTCTAAGTCACCAAGCTTCCTGAAAGCCAAAACATCATCCACTGCACCTGTGCTGCCATCCACTTGAATTGCCAAACACAGTCCCTTGTAAAACTCCAGTGATGCCTGGCTACTCAGAGCCCAGTCTCTCAAATGAGGCAAATAACTCCCAACTGGTAACACCAGGCATGTAAACTAACGGGAGATCAATGCCTTTGGTTATCAGAAAGTCTTTACGTAGAATTGCAAGGCACTCGCTGGATACTGGCAGTTGAGAGGCTTCTTCAGGTAGATTGAAATTAAATCATCCAGTGCCTCCAGAAGAGGTCTATATATTTCAGATGCCAGAGATTGCATCAGCAGATTATCTCTATCTATCTATCTATCTATCTATCTATCTATCTATCTATCTATCTATCTATCTATCTATCTATCTCCTTTCAGTTAAACTTTCTGCTTGGCTCTGGAGCCTGCAGCATTTATTGCAGCCAGGGAATTGAGGTTTCCTACAGCCCACAGTTGAGATGAAGGACACCACATGGCCAGAGCACAGTTTACAGACCTTCAGTATTGATTTCTGCTTGTAGCTATGAAGTAGAAAACTGCAGGTATGTTTAGGAGTTTTTGGCTTTTTTGGACCTAGATGTGTCACCAATAGAAGAAGGAACATTTTCAAGGCTCAGAGCTGATGAGAATTTCTGTTACTCCTTTATCAGTATGGTCTGTCTTTACGTGCAAAGGAAAGAAGAGGCTGTGTTCTCCTGAAAGTGTGAGGCGTAAGGCCACAGCAAGCGTGAAAGGCTCAGTGCCCTCAGTCATCCTCTCGCTGACTGTTCTTACAACATTTCCTGGCCCTGCTAAACAGAAAAGTTAATCTTTGTGCCCTCAAACTTGCTGAAGCCTTGGCAGAGAAGCACACAGGATGATCCCTGTTCTACAGATAAAGACATCATGTGCCCTTTTCTATGCTGGTGCAGTGTTTTGACCTTTCTTCATTTAAATATGCATTACATGGCCCAGCAAGAAGTGCAACATAGTTTAGGCTGTGACTTGATACTTTCATTCTACCATAAAAGATGAGTTTTGTGTCCCACTGGAATGGTTATAATTGAGCACACAGATCAAGTGCACAGGCAAGAGGCTCCTGCCAGGAGAGGTGGGATCTGAGGAACATCTTTGTGGCTCTTGCACAAGCCAAGTGTGTCACCAGGGTAGGGAAACACAATTCAAAAATTACTAATTAGCAAACTACATGATAACCCCTAGCAAAGTCTGCTGTCAACTCAGGCTGCTTTCAGCTGCAAGTCCAGCCCTGGCCAAAGTGGGGGACCCACACACACACACACTCTGAGATTTATCTCCACTACACTTTTCAAGCCAAGACCCCTGCAAAGAAAACACACCAAAGAGAAAAATCAGCTAAAGGACAGCAAGTGTAGCACTGTGACAGCGTCTTACCAAAACTCTTCCAAGCCAGTGCTCCTGCCATTAAAAAAAAAAAGCCTTTCACAACTTTTATACATAACTGAAAAAGTCCTTTCAAAAAATGAGTCTGTGTCCTTCCCAGGATCCACCCTTAGCTGAGACTGGAGTGCTGTGTACACTGTGCTCATCCACATACACCTCTCACTCTTACGGCCAAGGGCACCTCTCACTCTTACAGCACCTTCCATAGGTTGTCACTAATTTATCATAACAGCTGGGCAAACAACATCTCTTTCTGAGCACTTTGAATATGCCCTTCCCTAGGTCTGTTAATGCATGAGGCGGGATCCAGTTTTTCCTCCTCACCTTTTCTGCATCATCAATAATGAAAGACTAAGCTGAGGACAACCACTTGGCAAAAACATAGGAACTCCTGATGAGGGGAGTCATCAGAACTACAGAGAGGAAAAAAGGAGGTAGCATGTTCATATTGTACCAGATCTTGCTGTATGTCAAATTATCACCGATACAGCTTATTCAAAATACACAAGAACTGACTGATTTAGCTGTTACACTAAACATGTGCTGTAGGGTTAATTTTTCCAAGAGGTAGTGGTTTTGATGCCATGACAAACAGCACATACTGTGAGGATACAAGCATGAGAAATTCAGTAATCAGTTGAAAAACAGAGAGCTGGGTAACACGAGGATCCCAAGGCTAGTGGGAGGCCACACATCTCCCCTTTTGGCAAAGTGACATCACTTGCCCTTCTTAGGATGCCACTTTGGAGGAGACCTGGAACCTCAGGAGAACACCCATAGCTGAGACCTTCTCAGGCAAAGCCCAGGCTTTGAGGAACTGCACCTGGGAAAGAAATGGCAACAGCAGTGGGTGACTGACAGAGTACCAAACCTCCTGCAGATTATTTCTGGCAACTAGTTTATTTGTTTTAACCACATTCTATGTTGAAAAGTAAAGGGGTGCTGCTTACTTTATCAACGTGAGTCACCTGTGAACTTGGTTAAGAGGAGGCAGTTTTGTGGCGACTGTCAGTGCTGATGTCTGCCTTACATCTCACAAGATGACAAGAGTCCAGACTTCTAAAAAAAAGGTGCTTCAAATGTGGACTTGTGGCCTGTGAAATTCCCAAAGAACATCTGGGGACCAGCCTGCTTCAACTCTCCTTGCTCTAGAAAGGGCTTACAGTGTGAGCAGCAACAAGCAGCTGGAGAACTGGAGAGGCTGTTGCTCTGGAAGCTTAGAAGAGCAGGTGAACTATTATATGAACTATTGTGTGCCTTCCAAAAAGAAACAGACCACCAGCATCCCCCAAATAAACCCAACAAAACCTCCACACCATGGGAACCTTGCTACAGCCCTAGGCTAGAAGGCAGACAAATTTCTTTCCTCAGCTAGAGAAATAATGATGATAAATCTGAATGAAAGAGAGCACATCAGACCTTGTTTTATTAATGGAGAGAATGATACTGTAGCTGGAGGGAATTACAGCCCTCACCCAGGAGAGAAAAGGCTCCTGTTCTTGGCTTCTGGTTCAAGACCAGGCTCTCAGCAGTAGTCACTGGCTCGGAGTCAGTTGTTGGCTGTAATTACAGCTTCCCTCCCCCTTGCCAGCTGTTTCGCTTTGCAGTTTGAGGCAGTGTTTAAGGCAGGCCATGGGCCTGCAGGTGACTCCCTGCAGATCTACCCTTGTGCTCGAGACACCTCACACCTGCAGCAAGTCCCACATTATCCACCTGCAGGCTCAGGGCAAGGCCTCTATTTTTCCTATGTGCTACAGTTTAGGAATAATTGATGAATATATGTAAATACAGCTATAAAGTAGAACTGCTTACAGCATTACTTTCCTTGTCCCACAGTCCTAGTGATGGAATCGGGCACAGCTTTTGCTCCATGTCTCCATGAAGGACTCTCACAAATGATTCTCCTTCAGCACTGAAAGCAGAGGAGCTCTGCAGGACACCACTGACCTGGAAAACCCTCAGCTGGTGTCACAGCAAGAGATGTCAGGAGACAGACAGCCTGCCTGGATGAATGTGGGGTTCCTGACGCTGTGTCTTTCTGGCACTCTGTGTCTAAAATTCATTTAATTCACCAGCGGCATTTTGGGATTTCCTACATGTGCTAAATCATAATGAAAGACATCCGCTGATGGCAAAGTCTCTGGGCTCAGAGGATTACGTGGGGTAGGGCTGCCTGAGACAGCCCAAATCCACTTGAGATTGAAAAGGTGTGAGCAGTAAATAAAAGGAAATCCCGGATCACCATACAGTGTTCAGCTCCCACAATTTGACCTCCTTTGGTCCCTTCTATATTTTGTTAAGATCATATTTCTTTATGTGCTGCCTGGCTTAAAAGCCATCATAAATCTGTGGCGTGCAGCAAGAATAACAGGGAAGGCACCGTGTAATACCAGGCGCTCTAATTCCATCCCAGGCACTTGGAGGGAGCCGTAAATCAGTTTGGAGAGGCATTAGGCGGGAGAACTAGGGGAAGGCTGGTAAGGCGGCCGCAGCCTGGTCCCTGCCATGGAGCCCATCTGCCCTCGGGTCGAGGTGAGCACACATGTCTCAAAGAAATAAAAGAGTTCCGATGTCTCCAGATTGAACAGTGATAAAACTACTTTAAACACTCTCTGGGGAAAAGAGCACCCACCTGCCTTTGGTGGGAATGCCCTGTGGGATGTCCCACACACCGCAGGTGGGAGCACGACCCGGCCGCCGCTCATGCCGTGCGTGTCCAGGCTTGCCTCTGCCTGGCATCACCTGCGGACACCAACCACCACACCTGGCTGGGCTCACTTGTGGCCAAGCCACTCTTGTGTCCCAGCTGCAGACACGGCTCTGGGTCAGGGAAAGCTCCACCATCACCGTGGGCCTTTCACAGCTGTGCGAGTGGTGGCTGGTTTGGGGTGTGTGCCCACACACTCACCCAAACCAATGTAGATGTGGCTCCTCCACTAGAAATTTGGGGAGAGCTGGAGCTAGGGATATGCTACCATATTCTAGATAGTAAAATCTCTTTCTTTGCTCTACTGGGAAAAACCTTTCAGGTGTGGAAGCTTTCCGAGGGAGACTTTCCTAAAAATAATTTTGCTCAAATTTTCATAAAAATTGCGAATAATTTTTTCTTTTTTCTGCCAGCTAGTATAATATGATAGATGTAATATTTTTATAAGGTTTCTTTGTGCTACAGTTAAAACTTATTAAACTTTGGAAAAGATGAATTGCAAAGGGGAATGAAACAAAAACATATTTGTCCATTTGAACCTCCAAACTCAGACTCTTAAGTTTTGCTGAGATGCAGGAATAAAAGGTAAATCATTGAATCCTGGGCTATCAATCATTTTATTCTACCCATGGTAAAAAGCAAAAAAGAGGAGAGAAAAAGAAAATACAACCAAAGTTGTGGCCATGTTGAAACTTTGGAGGAAAAAAGAGGAGGAAAAATGTATGTTGCAACCATGAGTATCCTATGCCAAACCTCACTGGAGGTCATTGGAATGGCCAGCAAGCCAAGCCTAAATAAAAATAGGACCTGTGGGATTCCCCATCTGATTTTCGAATAGTCACTACTACACTATCATTTGTCAAGCTTGCAAGGTAGTTTTCTACCAGATGTGAGAAACAGTACCAAATCCAGGCTAAAGCCAGAGAAGAGTGTATGCTTCCACATGGGAATAATCTGCTCAGGAAGGACTGTGAAGTTCGAGACTGGACTGAAACCTCCCAGATCCCTGAATGCTGTGAAGTGTGTTTTAGTAATTTCACTACAAGTGAGATGTTTTCATCACCAAAAGCAAGATGTTCGAAGGACCTGTCTTACTGTGTAAAGGAAGGGTTCAACTGCCTTTTTTCACAAAAGGGAAATGCCAATTTACCATATCAGGAACAACTTTATTTTCAGTTTAGATGTTTACACTGAGAACTGTCTAAGAGTGGTACTTTTATTTGTGTTACTTCAAAGTGCATCAAGTGTTTCTCACTCTCTTCCAAGTGTTAATTAAAACCAGATACTAATGTGTAAACTGCTGCTCACTTTCAGCTGATTGAGAAACCTTCTTAACACACTTTGTTTGCTTAATAAAATCTCATTTGGGCTCCTTGAGGATGGAAATATTATTGTTTACATTTGTATAAGCAAGCTGGACAGGGAAAACCTGGAGCCAGAACCTCTGGAACAAGAACATAAGACACATCAGGGAACTCCTTTGCAACGGTCTCTTAACCTGGTTCCTCATTGGGTTTTGATTTGTGTTGGAGACTAGGCATGAACAGTATCCCACAACCAAACTCTTTACACCATCAAATGCTTAGCATGACTGGTGCTCATTACTTTTAACTGTAGAACAATTGGAAATGTCCATGTGACTTAGGAACACAGATTTCTTTGAAAATCAGTGGCTATTTTGGCTTAGGTTTTTTGATACCTTTGTCTTGCTTTGTTAAGCAGTGCTGGCACTGTTTTTTTTGTGAAATATGAGCATGCACATCACTGAATCCCAGATCCTCACAGACATCTTCCTAGGCTGTCATCTCCCATCGTTTTTGTAATGGAAGTTAATACCTGGATGCCTTCATGGATAACCATCCTTGAGTCACATAGATCAGAGCAATGCCAATATAGCTTTAAAATGTTTTGTTAATGCTCCTGTCATTCAAGATTAGTGTGCTGCTCTGAGGGCTGGGCAGTTTTGGCCACCACAATAAGAAACACCTAAAGCTCTTAGAGAGCATCCAAAGGAGGGACACGAGGATGGTGAAGGATCTGGAGAGGCCATATGAGGAGTGGCTGAGGGCACTTGGTCAGTTCAGTTGGAGAAAAGGGGATTAGGGGGGGACCTAATTGCAGTCCGCAGCTTCCTCCTGAAGGGCAACTCTGATCTCTGTGACCAGGGACAGGACCCAGGGAATGGCTGGAGCTGGGTCAGGGAGGTTTAGGCTGGGTATCAGGAAAAGGTTCTTCCCCCAGAGGGTGCTCAGGCACTGACCAGGCTCCCCAGGGAATGGTCATGGCCCCAAGGCTGCCAGAGCCACAGCAGCATTTGGACAACGCTCTCAGGGATGCACAGGGTGGGATTGTTGGGGTGTCTGTGCAGGGCCAGGAGCTGGACTCGATGATCCTTGTGGGTCCCTCCCAATTCAAGATATTCTGTGATTCTGTGAGTCTACGGTTCACCTCCCAGTAAGAGCACAATGCTGGGACCAGGCCCCTTGTGGGAACCCTTTCCAAGTCCAAGGGAAGGCAGGGCTTTCTGGATTTCCCAACGAGCACCAGCTCTCTCCCTGCAACCACAACTGCCCCTCCTGTTTAGCAAGATGTGGTGTGCCATGTCACACCTGTATCAGCATGGACTGGCACACCAGCTACAGTCTTACTGGTCTTTTGGATCCTCCCCCAGTATAAATACCCTTTGCCATTTGCCCTTCCAGCAGAGTGCCCAGGAACTACTCCTGTGTTCTATGGTTTTGCCTCTGCTGCAGCCATGGAGGAAGAGCCCCAGCAGCTGCACTCCATGGCATGCACACATGGGGGCAAGGCTGGATGTTCACAGGTGGGGCTGGCAGCACATGGCATTAGGGTAGTTATTAGGGTCATCTACAAACATCTACCTTTGCTTTAGTGTTTTGCCAAATTAAGTAAAAATTTTCACACTGGGTAACCGGTTTCAGAGAATAAGGAGGTTTGCTCATGTTTAAAAATCCAACGAAATTATAAGACCCTTGAAAGGGAAGAAGAGGCAGAACACTTCACACATCCACACAGTGGGATCCAAAGTTCAATGGTGGCTTCAGTGTCAGAGACCTGCTTAATGTCTTCTTTGTGCTTTGTCTCAAAACCCCATGCACTTTCTCCAGGGCACAGAAGGGAAACTAATAACTGAAATCCTGGCCTCACAAAAAATCCCACACCCACCAATTTTTACCTGGCCTGTTAAAAGCGAATGTACAGGCTTTGTTCCAGCAAGACGTATTAAGCTTCTGCTCATCGATGAATACTTGCTGGCACACTAAATCGAAGAGAGATGTTTAAGCAGACACACACTATAAAAGTGCATGTCGTGATAGACATTTCTCATGTGATGTTATGTGTACTCATGATTTAAGCTCTTTCCTCACACCTGATGTGCGCAACAAACAGCATGAGACCTCAAGAAGTGGTAATGCTGACTTGAGTTTTTAAAAAAACCCAGCTGTTTTTCCCTTGTGATTCCAGCAGGGCAAGCTGCTGCTTACATTTGGATACAAGCATTTTCAGTATGCAGTTCTGGGAAATACTCAGTGCCTCTGTGTTGTGCTTTCAAGTTTCTGGTAGAGTGTCACTAGCTGTAATGACAGCCACTGCTAAGGACAGGCCTGATTATCTGCAGGCTCACATGCTGCCAACTACAGCACATGGTTTTGCATTTACGGTTGATCCTAGAGAGGAGAACACTATGGATATTTTTGGCCCTTTATTTTAATGGGATTGCCAGAATGACTAGAATCTGAAAACTCACAGCTCATTACCAAGAGCAAAATGCTGACCCAGGCAGAGCCAGAAGATTTGAAAACTACTTTAGAATTGAAATCTAACGGGCTGCTGTAGAACGTGGACAGTGTTTTCCCTCTGTTAACCCACTGTCCAGAGAGAACGTTCGCTCTGTATTTACTGAATGCAAGAGTGTGCTATCCAGCCCGTTCTGCATCCTGGAGAGCAGCATGATGCTTTGGGCTACACACAATGCAATCACTACCCCAGCTTGTCTCATGTTCACACTGCAGCCCTGCAGCTGCAAGAATGAGCTCAGGACCTGCAGTGCTGCATTAAGAGATGCACAGCAAGAGGAATGGAGAAGATTAAAACCAGCCACAGTATAGCCTGTTCTCCTGTGGGTGTTTCAGACATGCAGCAACTTTTCCTCCTGTACCAACAGCCTTTATGTGTCTCTATGAACCCAAGTCAAATAACCTTCCAAATCTTTGGTAAAGGTATGAACGAAAGGCCCTGTTTCAAGGTGTTGAATGACCTCAAATACCACCTGACTCCAGATAACATGTGGTATTTTTGGACCAGAGAGGCAATAAAATACCCACTTTTGCTGCTGACTGTACCATGAGTTATTCCATCTGCTTTCACTGTGCATGTCACAGCTCTCCCAGCTACAGAGATGAGGGGAAAGCTTTTCAGGGAAGGCGGGTTTGCCTTTGTGAAGCATGGCAGACAGAAACACAGGATTACAACTGCCTTCAATTTTCCCTCCGATCTACAGTAACAGGATGTTGTATAATCAAAATACATACTAATGGTTATACAAAACCAGTCTGATACCTCTGGCCTCAAGGTAACCTTAAGGTTTAGAGGACTCCTATTTTTGGGTATCCTTTGCACACGGGAGAACAATTACTATGTCTACAACCAAACCCAGCACCTTGTTGTTATATTCCCTTTCTTCCACAGATTTTTCTTGTAAGACTTCAAAGTTCATATTCTCAAAATATTTTTAATGATCAAACATTTTTTGTCCATAGTTTTTCAGATGCATTTGTGCTTTTTAGACAGCAGAGAATTCTTTTGGGGGCACTAAAGGTCATGAGATGAGCCTGTTACGAGAAACTGAGGGACTAAATAGATGTCTGGTTTTGGTTTTTTAATTCTCATTCTTGATTTTCATTGTTACAGCTTTTCCCTTGCAATATAAAGCTTAACTGCTCAAGAATGTTGTGTGACTTAATCTAGTACTAGTTGTAAAACACTGCAAGATTCCTGAGGGAGAGGTAAGGTTGAACTAAACCAGTGCATTGCTAGTAAAATTTGTTGCACTCAGATGTCAAGGAAATACAAACTTCCTGAATGCAAGTTTGCAGCATTTTTGGAATCATTTCCCTCAGTAACTTCATCCCACTCGAACCAAAAATGAAACAGATTGAGAGCAGGCAAATTTTGAAATAAATAAAACTTCTTTAATTCAATTTTTCATGATAAAGACTTAAAAAAGGATAATTATTTTGCAGGCAGTTCTTAAAAATCTACACTTAAAATCTAAATTTAGAGCTATTAGGGACAAGATAGCAACAACTGTATCTAGACTTACTTTGCTGGTCTCAGAAGTGTATCAGGAGTGTATTCTAGCTCTTGTTTCTCTGTGAATTAAGACACTGATGTTGTTATGCTGCCTATCAGGGAAGGCAGTAGGTTGTATAGTTATCTCCTGATTGGGGCAAAATCACTACCCTGAAACCACACAACCTACTACCTCATCCTGTTAGAGCATCATGTGCATCTTCTGAAGGAAACATTTCACCATTTGTAAGTAAATTACCTTATCACTCTCCAGCCCACACATTTCTTAGCCTTAGAAAGGCCATGTATGACCTCTCAGCCCTTCCCCACAGCTCTGCCTGGGAGTCAGACAGAACTGGTCGTGGGACTCCAGAGACAGGAGAACTGCAGTGGCAAACACTGTCCCTCCCAAACTAGCAATATGTAATAAAAAGGCGAGTTAAATAAGCAACCAAAACTGATTAAAGAGACCTCTTACTTAGGGTTCAAGCATTTACCAGTTCCAGGGCAGAACACGACTGACTGGAAGCCATCCTCTTTGGGTTTTGTCCAGCTCATCCCTTTGCAGTTTCTCAAACAGCCTACACCAAGTGGATTTAAACAGCTGCTGAATCAAAAGTGCCATTTTATGTTTAATATGAACACAAATGCCAGAAACAATGGAGAAATAGATCAGCTGTTTCCAAGTAGCCACTCCCATGGCAGTCCCAGACAACCCTGCGTGAGCAAATCCATTGCGGTCTGGGTTGTGCCTCTGTGTCCTCACACTCACACCCCACCTGCTCTCAGAAAACGCCAGAAGGAAATGGCTTTTGAGCCTGAATGGGAAATACAGGAATCTAAACACTCTAAGGACATTTGTGTACAAGAACTAAACACGTGGACAGAGTCAGAGAATGGTACAGTTGAAATATAGCTGCTTTATCTTTCGGAGACATCCAGCGCTGACATCACAGCCACTTCAGGAAAGACAGTAGATTGTATAGTTATCTGACAGGCAGGGCATAGCCCTAAAACTATACAACCTACTACCTCACCCCAAAGGACAGTCACACTCTGATCACAGGAAGCACAGGCTGTATTCCCAGACAGCTGGTTTGCTTGGTGACAACCTAGAAGACAAAAAAACTCTGGAGACAAATGTTAACAGTCTTGCATTGGAAACAGTTTGCTATATACCAGTCAACATTCTGCTTAATGAGCTCCAGTTTCACATTTGAAATGTTTAATAGATTTGCAACTTGTGAAGTCATGTCAGTGACAAGATACACACGGGAAACAGGATACAGCATTCATTTTTAATAACTGCACTTGTGTACTTCCAGCTCCTACATGACTGTACCTTATCAAACCAGTTTGTCACTTTAGGAAAGGCATCACTATGACTTAGAATGGATGCTGGCTTAGAGGGATGGTTTAACATGCTTCCAGATACTCCTCTATTATGCTAATGGGGAAGAGCTGTGGTTCTCTAAGTGCATTTCCCAAGTTCCACATAGATAAACCCCAAAGACTGAGCAATGAATTTGTCAAGACTGTGAGGAATTGTGGCCTACTCAGCAATACTCCTAACTGAGCAGTAACCCTGCTCTGAATTGATGACCAAACACACTCCACTGTACCACACAGACCTTGGTTAGGGGGATTAGCAGAAATGCCACTACAGCATCAGCTTCTGTAACCTCAAACTTATACTCGAGTTTGAGGAGGTTGTTATTCGCTGCCACCTGGTTTGATGGACAACAACACTTCCCATTCAGAGCAGGTCTAAAGAATTGGGAATAACTGAGATATCAGTCTGTATTCTAATATGAACACTGCTTTAATAAATAAGCAAACTTTTAAAACAAACGCTCTACCTTAATCAGTGAACTAACCTTTTGCTAGTTAATTAAAGAACACAATAAATGCTGCATCCATCAGCCCCACATGGATGAAGGAGAGTTGTTTCACTAGGCAAATCTCACCCTGAGGGCAGTTGGTCACACTGCAGGGGGATGGAAGCCATCTGCCCTGGCTTTCAGCATCACTAATGTGGGGATCTGAAAAGAGAGGAGCAAGACAAAACACACGTCTGAGTTGTATTTCACTGCACACTGAAACAATTATAAGGTGGGTGAGAGCATGTGCAAAAGCAGAGAGCAGCTTCTTTCTCTAGGAGAAACATGCAGAGCACCAGCTTTCCTATTCACCTGTTACTACCACAATGACACCACGGCCCATGGGGATGCCGACTCAAAAGAGACAGGCAAGAGAAAAGTATAGTGAAAAGAGAATAATTTTTTATTAGATTGACTTGAATGTTAGAAGCATTGCAGAGACAGGCAGAGAGAGGTATCAGGTACCTCATGTTCAAGGAACAAACACTTTTAAACAAAGCAGAGAAGGAAGGGGAATGCAGATATCTGAGCAAATTGGATATCAATGCATCTATAAAGGACAATATGATGCCATCAGCATTGAAGATCATTTCACTGTAGTGGCCTGAGACCATGTAGAAAGAGGTCATTGGTTGCTGTGAGCTGAACATGGTGCCATTTGTTGGACAAAACAGGACAGGTGCAACTCTGACCATGATCACTGCATGATCACTGCAAGGAAGGAAACACTGTCCAACCCTGTATTTAACCTCTTGGAACCTCAAAACCCTTGTAGGCCTAACAGGATGATATTCTTTCTAGACCATACCGAAGGAATACCTTGAGAGACTTCAACATTTCATCAATGCAAAAAAACCCCAAAAGTGGTACCAGAAGCCACTCTTAACCACTATAAAGAACCCCTTTGGAAAGCTCTCTAGCAGAAAACCTGATAGTCTTCTCTGTGTACTTAAGGGTTTTAAGTCTCAGCATTTCCTGCACACCAGCTTTTTGGCATGGTCCATTACTCTCCGAATAATCCTCTGAAAAATACCCCTACGCTGTATCTGTTTTTTAGATACACTATTGAAAAATAAACAAGTTTTTTATGCGTGCAATCAGAGATCTCAGTATTTTTCCTAAGAGCCAAGAATTTGAAGTGGAGCTAAAATTCTGTGTAGTTTCAGCAAGGCTGGGTGTGTTATACAGTCACCTCTCAGAAAGTGTTTTCTGTGTAAAATAAACCCTGTGCTTGTATCAATAGAACAGCGTTACATAATATAATTGGAGGAAATTATTGAGTATCGTGGGACTTCAAAGTGAGACTTTTTGTAAGCATCTACTTTATAGTGGAAGGATAAAAACAATGTAACCTTTCAGAATAGCAACTCTTTATGCTGGATGGTCCAGTGAAACCAGTTCAAAGAACCAGTCTGGCTCCAAAAGGATGCATTCACAGTATGAAAAGCCCAAACTACCCCACAGACCCAACCAACTCCAATGAAGGGGAATTTTGGATGAAGAACCTACACTTACAGCTGATTTCAGTGACTCTAAGAGACAGAAATATAGATCCAGAGAAAAGCAACATTCTCGAGTTTGTTCTAGGGATGTACACTGCCTGTCTTTAACATCTGGAGTTCACTTACACTTTTGGGGGCAATACTAGGTAAATGTTAGGCATACTGGAAAATGTTCATCCCTGTCAAAAAAATGGTGAACTTTAATTAACCATTTCTAAAAGATGCTCTTATTTTCTAAGAAAATGATATTAGAGATTCTTTTCTCTAGGTGCTGTGCTGATATAATGTTGCCTTAATGTATGTTTTCCCATAAAAGTAGTAGTTTGTTAATTCATTATGATATTGAGATAATTATTTGTAAAGTACCATAAACTCTGTGTAATGCTATTTTCTATAAGATCTGTTATTATGGGTATTAGTAATACTCATTAGCAGACAAAAATGGAAAATAATGTGCTTTATCCAACACCTAAAATTAATTAGTCTTCTGCTCTCACAAGCTGCTCATAAACTTATTTTAATTGACTAGAACACTAAACAAGGATGAACTTTAAAATACTTAATGAAAGAAAAATGCATGTTCATTTTCCTTCTATGAAGACGACAGGCACAAGAAATAACTATCTGGCAAGAGTTATGTTTCTAGTTTAACAACTGTTTAATACTAGGAAAAATATGACATTTCCATATTCCAACTCTCACTGCTCACTGAAAAATGTCTTGGAACTGATGTTAATAAGTACCTCAGCAGTCACTTTTCAAAAGGCAGGGGGCCAAGTCTGCTATTTCTGTGATGTTACAGGAAAGCAGACAGTTTTAAAGCAGGGTTGTTATGTAACTAAAAGCCTTACTAATGAACAGACTGGGACAGCACAGAACAAGCATTTTGCAATTTCAAGGCACCTTCCCCCTAAAACCTCGTGAGGATTTACAAAGGCTAAGTTTCCCTGGCTCCCAGGAAGAAGGAAATGCCCCGAGTGTGGGCTCTTGGAGCGCACTGTGATTACCAGGGAAGAAGAGAGCTTGAGGCTCTCCGAGGCAGGGACATTCCCCAGCAAGGTCTGGGGTCTGGATGCAGGCCAGAGCAGCAGTTTCCAAACTCTCTGCATGCAATGATTGTCTTCTGGCTTCCCAAGCGATGCACAGTCCCCGCTCTGCTCCTACAGACTATTTACTCATGATTAAAAATGTCACAAATATTTTCGGGAAGAGCGTTGTGGGGGAAATGGCTGAGGATACGCCAGGGTGGGCACTGCAGCCAAGGGAAGCCTCCTGACCAAATTCAGCAGGGCCTGGATCAGACAGGAGAACTGCCACACCCTTCTTTTGGGGCACAACTGTGCCAAAGCAGCATCATGGCAGGTAACTTTCCCAGAGATTTCAGGTAGAGATTACTTAGAGGAGGGAAGGATTCAGTCTCCTTGGATCTATGGGTGATACATTTCACACAGTGTATTTTAAAATATATTTTTAACTAAATATAACCAAAATGACACACTGCCTTCAAATAGCATGCAAACTTCAAGAAGCAAAAAAATATTCTACAAGCACAGATGTTGTGACTCCTGGGAAATACAACATGTACTGTGATCTCACTCATTACTTAAATACAGTTGCTTCTAAAATGGCAAACAACAGCTCTTTCCCTAGTTGTGAAACTTTCCTGTAATTTAATAATACAGGACAGATTCTGCCAGAACTTCAGGCAGGCACAATGGGAAAAACTTACAGGACCAGACCTCCACAGCCTCCTCCTCCACTCAGAGGAGATGCACAGGATTTTCTAAGATTCAAGTCAGAAGGGCTCCTCCTCTGCACAAGCGTCTGTCTGTCTGTCTGTCTCAGCTGTAGAGCATTAGCTGTGTCCAGCAGCTTGCTCACATCTTCCCCTGGCCATTAGTGAGGCCAGGCTGTAACTAGGGGAGCAAATTTATTGCTCCATCCGTTGTGATAAAGCACCAACGGGTGATGAACTTTGGCCATGACGTTTGCTCATGCATGGTGTTCCTCGGTGCTGGAGCAGTCAGGTGTGCTGTCCTGCTTTGTACAAACCATAGGCACAGTTTTGCAGGGAAGCGTTTTCCTCACGTTCATCAGGGACACTTCTTGTAAGAACAGGAGCAATTCACACACTATTGAGATCAACAATACACCCTCACTTGGCCTCAGTGGCTTTGAAAGAGGCCCTGATTATCCAATATAGCACAAATTATGAGTCACAGAAGTTCAAAATGACACTTTTGGACATGTAGCAAGCTTACATATCAAAAAGAATTTAGGGGCCAGTGACTGTTTTCATTATCTGTTAAAATCAGTTATATAAATTTTTTCACCCTTTCTTTATTACATAGAACATCATAGGCAGTGCAACATGGCTCTTTATAATAAACACTTTTACGTATTCAGTGAAGCCATTGTCATTATTGAACTGTTTGCAAGTATTTGGGAAAAAGGAGCAGCTGTGAAATGAGTCAGAACTCTCTGGCTAAATGTCTCTGAGCTCTGCAGTAATTTATGTATGTTTCTGAAGTCTGAACATTTCATGTATGGGGGAAAAAAAAAGGCAACAGAATGTAAAAACATTTAAATACATCAGTTTAAAGAAGTCCATCTCACATACTGTAGCCTGACTACCAGCCAGACCCGCACAGGAACTTTCTCACTCTTGTGTGGAACCATGCCAAAGTCAAGGAAATTCCTCCACAGAAATGACCTTCCAGAAAAGTTTTACAATGGTTATCAGAAAATGGGATGTGCTTAATGACAGCTGCTCTACCTCCCTGACTGGGTGTAGGGAGGTCTGACAAGCAGCAGATCCACGGAGCTGGGGCTGGGTGTGCACCAAAGGTGTTCTGCATCACCACAGACATGTTCCATAGGTGTATGTTAGCATTTCACTTCTGCTGTGAAATGCCTGGAATGTTAAACATGCTTCAAAACGGACTGCACTAGGGAAAACACGGTTTTCCATCAAAAATACACCTAATTTTTCTTGGTGGTGGGATCATGTCTTCTGCTTACGCGAACTGCAGCACCTACTTTGACAAAATAGTTATTTTTCTATTGCATTTATCTCTGTGTTTTGCTTATGTACTACTCTGAATGCTAAAAAGCCACAAAAGCTGGAATATTCCATATTCCAAAATATGTGGTATACCATATTTTGGTATTCCACAAAAGCATCATTCCAGAGAATGATGAAACACTCTATGTCTCAAACTTCCACAAATACAGAAATTAAACCAGAGCTAAGCACTGGCAGCTCTGTATGTTGCACTTGCGATCTTAAGCAAATAAACATTTAAGGAGATATATTTGAAAAAAAATAAGCTGTGAAAGGCACCACAGAACTGTTCAGTGTATTACAAGCTATTAGTTTTGTAGGACTTAAAGATCAATCTCCTGTTTTCCTAGCATAATCTTTCCATCTCCTGACTTCCCAGCCGAGCTGCTGTGCTTGCCCCTACTGTATCCCTGAGCTCTCCATGGCAGAGATGACCACCACCAGATCCTAAAGCCCAGAAATCAGGGCAAATCCAGAGTCCAGGGGAAGCGAAACCTGTGTGGAAATGGCAAATCCATCAGATAAGTGAGGTACATCTTACGAAAAACCAATGTTACAGGTACTCTTGCTGTCTTACCATGTGTAAAAGCAGAAGTGCAAGGGCTGGATTACCTGGGAGATGGTCCCAGCAAGAGGTGATGAAGCTGTGACAAATTAGGGATTGGTTTTTATTAGGAAAAGAGCAAAGAGAATTGTCACGTTTATCTTCTCTTGGCAGAGACAGCAAGAGTAAAAGGGGCATAGAACACCTCTCTTCCAGCATTTCCTAAACATTCCTCAGTTACCTCCACGCTCCTGGGAGGCTTGTATTCATGCAGATCACACAAAAATGAAATGTTAATGACAACCCCCACAAATATGCACTAGTTTTAGGATGCTGAGCAATGGACCTTATATTTGAAAGACCTGAGCTCACCTAACTCAGCTGACATCACCTGGATTTGCCTTAACATATCTGAACACAAAACTGGACACTTAAACTGAACACCTTCATCTTTGATTTGATATGTGATGTCCAGCTCTCCAAAACTGCACCTTTCTCACTCCCCCTCAACCTCTGTGAAAATGAAAACTGGGCACAGTCAATGATGCAGAGAACAGTCATGATCACAGTCTTCCAGCCTCTCCAGCTAAATACTCAGCCATCTCACAAGCAATTATTTGAGTGATATTTTAAATTCTTTTGGATGGAAAATGCCTTTACTACACAGAGAATCTTAAATAAGCCATTTGAATTTTAAGTCAACTGGATTTGGCTTTTTAATATGTGCAATTCATACAGTGTCACACCTAACCTATGTGACACCACTGAGAAAGTGCTATTTTTTTCAGCTCCTTATAGAAGCTAGAAAAATTGAATAGAGTCACATCTTCTTAAAAAAATGCCATTCCTGATCTTAATCCACTAATTCCTTTTTGGGAAAACCGAATTTTCACTCTGAAATGGATTTAGGTCCTTGAAAATTGTTTTTCTTTAAAGAGACATGCAATAAACCAGTATGTGCAAGTCCTAACTTAATTAAGCACCAAGAGGGAATATCTGTCAGGGTAAGCCTCAACAAGAAACTAAAATTCATTTTGCAGAATGCAGCCATGCCAATAATTATAGTTGGTAGAAAAATGGCTTCTGGCCTTTCTCCCATAAGGCTTTCATTTTAAATTTTAGCCCGTAGTTGAGTTCAAGCAGCTGACGAGTAGGAGTGGGTGAATTTGTGGTCTGGGAGCCAGGAGTAGGTCAAAGCTCCGAATAACCTAGTGTTACATGGATTTAGCCTAAAATTCTGTATTTACATCAATGCACCCTTACATTTGCCATCACCACAAACAGGATAAAGTTACTTGAGTAGTAATGAAGAAGGAGCTTTATATGATGGCAGACAAGCAAAATCCATCCTTTACAAACTGTTCCATTTGTGATGATCACTTTAGAGCCTGTGGCTTTTGAAATTGTGGATAACATTATATGGAAAACTGGCATGAAATCACTGTTCTGTGTAGTATGTCTGTTTTAAAATATTGTTAAAAGCTTAAAATTAATTTCCATTGCAGTACAATGTTCTGGGGTCTGGACTGTATTTGGGGTCGAGCCAGTGGGCTTGGTTCAACCAAGTCAGCCAGCAGAGGCCCGGAAGTGCACATGCATTAACATGGAGAAAGCATTTGTACAGGCACTGCAAGCCCAGGCTGCAGTTTGTTTCCGGTTATTTTCAGGGCTTGGGGAGTGTGTGAGCCTATAGACCTGATCAGACAAGCCCGTTTGCAAGAGCAAGTATTGTCACCGACCCTGTCAGGCATTTTTGTGTCCCTGTCAGGGGACCTCCAGGAATTTGCTGCTAACGACACTGCCAGTTGTCGAGTTCCCCGTTTCCTTGTAGTGACTGTTTTTCTTTGGTCACCAGCACAGACCCCCGTGTATTGCAACAGCTTTGTTACCACCCTGGGATGGGATGCTGTCTCAAGTTGTGTTAAGATTTCAGAAGCACACACTTGTGCTTTGTCACAGTGACTTTGCCTCTGACCAGTTATTTTCCATCCGGAGCACTCCAACAACCCTGCCAAGAGGCTTACGCACACCCCTGCCCAGCCCAGCTTTACACAAGTCTTTAAAAAGCAAGGGGGAACCACTGAAAATCGCCATTTTCATCACAAGGGCCCTTCTGCCCATCTGTGCCTGTGTGCTGAGGGGGCGAAGGCTTTTGGAGGGTTGGGGTGAGCGGGCAGAGCCGGCGACATGGCACTCGCTGCAACAAGAGAATTCCTCAGGAATTCCAGGCTCGGGGCTCAGACACACAGCACCGCCTGTGCTCAGCTCCACACGACCTTCTCTTTTCTCAGGTGACCAGGGCTCTCCATAGATGGACTCTAGTGTAAGGTTTTGTTCCTGAGACTAAAGCTTTCACTGGTTAAACATTCATGAGCGGGCAGAAGCGGTGGTAGAGAGCGAGCAGATCTTTGCCAGAGCTCCACGGTGTGTTCGACTCTCTGTGTCCATTATTCATGATGCTGTTGCTACAGGCCCTAATTTTACATAAACGGAAGTCACAAGAGAACTGTTACAAGGAGCAATCAGGAAAAGCACAGGGAAAGAGTGCCTTGTCAGTCGGTATTAAAAACATAGTTCAGTATTATATTTTCTGATTGTGAAGCCTCTTGGGAGTCAAAATATGCAACACATTTTCTCTGAAGAGTAACAAGCTGAAACCTAAAATCTTGTAGGTGGTCGTTAGAATAATTTTCTTCGTGTCCTGTGCACAACTCCATTCCAACTCCTCACATATGAAAAATACATAACCTCTTAGCTCCAAATTCATCTGCCTTACAGTTCCTTTTAGCTCCTATTTAAAAACTACTAAATTCTGTCTTAGCTATCATGTAAGCCATTGTTCTGTGTCTGCTCAGGGATGACAGATTGCAGAATATAAGATCTGTCCTGCCAGGAGCAGATTATACCTTCTCTGAAGACAGAAGCATGCACATTACTAATATGAACTCAGAAATACAGCAAGCAGACCTGGTGCAACTGAAATAATTGATTCCCTTCCCCTTATCAACACAAAAAGTAAGAGCCATGTAAAAGTACCTGCTTTTCTATCTCATAGCATTTGTAGCAAACACACTGGATAGTATTTCAATATTTTCCTGTTGGAGAAATAAGCTTTAGGCACAGAATCTATGACACGTAAATTAAGATATACTTCACAAAATGTATCTTAGTTGTGAAAGTAGGTCATGCGTTTAAGGCACTTCTAGACTCTTGATGTAAATATCCTGAAAATATTTTTGTGTGTATAGAATAATATTTTAATTATTTGTCAGACTTCATTCTCTAAGAACACTAAAGGAACAGATATTTCTAAGAGTCCTCATAGGGTAGTAAGTACAAGTACTTCTTTGCAATCTTTTACAACTTTATGTAGCGCACATTTGGTTCTTAATGGAACTGCATGCTTGAAGCACACCTCAAAAAAAAGTTGATACAGTACAAAAAGTTATTGTGTGAAGATCACAGACTGCACAGGTAGAGAGCCTGACTAAACAATACCATGATATTTTCAAATGTTTACTACCTTGTATTATTTTGGGCTTCTTGGAATTTCCTCAGACTGGTGCTGGGTATTTGTTCACCTGTCTATGAGCAAGTCGTTCCACGAGCAAAGTTAAAGAGGGAAAAAAAGAAGAGAAGTCAGAAAGCAAGAGAGTCTATGTGTTTGCGATGTGAATTGAGTTTCCAGGCCAGAACTTTTATCATGAGAATAAAAAATACAGAGGCAATTTAAATCAGCACCACTATCAATTTATCCACTAGGTGTCACAAAATAATCATGCAACCAGATGAAAAGCAATTATATGTAAAATGTGTCAGTGTACTACATCAATGAAGTGCTGCTTTGAAACGAAATCTGTGATAAGAGCAGATGCAGGAAAATGTCATGGATCTCATGAATATGCATAAACTGTCAGGAGTGTATGGGAACCTCAGCCATGACACACAAAAGCTGTTGCTAACCACGGTGTATGTCATGTAATGGATTCACATACAAGCAGGTAAGTGTTCCATTAAAAAAAAGGTCTTCCCAAATCCTAAAAGCAGTATTACCAGTCCTCAGAGCTTCAAGATTTATGTTTCTTGCTTTTTAATGCTCCAGCTACTGGACAAATGTATTGTATCAGATTCTCTACAGATATGTAAAAATCCCTCATGACTACAGGGAAAACACTGCCAAGAAAACAAGTTCTGAAGACTAAAACATATGAGGAAGAAAAACATAAATATATCATTAATATCAGTATAAAATCACCACAAATGCCAAACACTGGAATTGGCAGTAACATGTGACAGACACTCCTTAGACCCAGACTGTTCTTTTGGAAGGGCAGGGTAGAAAATTAACCAAATGGTTCTGTAGCCATTATTTTCCAGAAATTAACCTCTACTGTATAGGCAGTATTTTTGTTCTTAAATATTCATGGACCATTTTAAATTGGTAATTACACGTACACCTGCACTCATCCAAAACACTGAGTGCATTAAAGGATTAAGGCTGGGCTGTTGAAACAGGCATCTTGGTTTCCAAAATGGTTCTTTAATAACAGTAACTTTTCCTCGGAGTTGCATAAAATTTTTATGGGCCAAGTAGACCCCAGTGTGAATTTATCATTATCTGCACTCACACATAATCCAGACAATTAAAAATGCTGTAATCACTAGCATATACAACATTATGAAGTAGAACAGGCTGGTTAGATAAGAAGAGGAAACGTATCCTGGACATTTTTTATCATCCAAACATAACAGTACCAGGGCTATATATGCTTTGCTGCCAAGTGCCATTACATAAAGTCAGCCTAAGCAATGTCAAAACCCCTTCCCCCTTGTCAGAAATGCAGTAAAAGAACATATGCCCTACCAGGGCACTCTATGTTTATACTGCAGTTTGTATGTTTTATCGTGGCTGTTAAAATCAGGCCTTTTCAGGGTGTAAGCAAGCTCACTTGATAAAGTTTAGATTTTTTACACAGTCTTTCTCTGTAAGATGAGCTGTGTAAATGTCAGAGCTGGCCAACATTTTCCAAAACTTGGAAATATTTTCTTACTTGGTGATCATAGAGAAGCTTTTCTTCCCTGCTATTTTTCCTCCGTTTTTTTAGCAACTCAATTAAATACTTGTGCTTACAGGAACACAGGTTCAAAGCTGAGAGAAAGACCTTTTGTTTGTTTGTTTGTTTCCAATACTAGCATAAACTAATGTGTATATGCTAAAGGAGTCTGATGTTGTGAAATACACTTTCAGAAAAACTCTGAACTATTCTCTGAAGTTCTCTCCACATTAAAACCATTATCTGACTTTAAAGAGCCCTCCAGCGATACCCATTCAAGCTGGCAGAATTTAGAGCCTCCTGAAGTCAGTAAGAATTTTGTTATTATGTAGCAAAGCTGCAATTTCCCTTTAGGCAGAGCCATACAGAAAAATGCTGAGGTAACTATTCATTACATAAAGCCCATACTCTTTGATGCCAGAAGGTGAATGAGCACATGTACAGTATTATTAATTACACTTAAGGAACTAAAGTTGCTCCTTTTTGATCATTCAGTGGTCCAAGTCTGCAATATTTTTTTTGTTTTAGTCCTTGTTGTGAGAAAATCAAAGAACGACAGAATAATTCAGGTTGGAAGGGGCCCCTGAAAGCATCCCATCCAACCTCCTATTCGAAGCAGGTCTAATTAATCAGGTTGCTGAGGTACACACCCAGTTGAATCTTGGACACCTCTAAGGATGGAGAACCCACAACCTCTCCGGGCACCTATCCCAGCCTTTGACCATTCTTTGGTTAAAAGATTTTCCTTGTGTCTGACTGGAATTTCCTTTGTTCCAACTTGTGGCTGACAGCCCTTGTTCTATTGCTGTGCAGCTCTGGGAAGAGCTGGGCTCCACCCTCTCATCCTGTGATCAGGCAGCTGCTGGCAGCACTGCAGGTCTCCCCTCTGTCTTGCCCTTCCCCGCCTGGACAGACCCAGCTCTCCCAGCTTCTCTGTGCTCGCCACGTGGCCCAGCTCTGAGGAGCCTGGTAGTCCTGCCTGGGTGTGTGCATGTGCGGTCTCACAGTGCTGGTGTTTCTCTTGCACAAGGGCGCTCCCAAACTGGACACAACATTGATCAGAGGGATGGGGCAGCTCTGCTGTGGAGAAAGGCTGAGAGAATTGGGATTGTTCATCCTGGAGAAGAGAAGCCTCAGGGTGACTTAATTGTCCCAGTACCTGAAGGGAGCTCACAGGAAAGACAGGGAAAGACTACTTACTTATAAGGGCCTGGAGTGACAGGAAAAGGGGGAATGGATTCAAACTGACAGAGGGCAGGGTTAGATGGGATACTGGGAAGAAATGCTTCCCTGTGAGGGTGGTGAGTCCCTGGCACAGTCTGCCCAGAGAAGCTGTGGCTGCCCCTGGATCCCTGGGAGTGTCCAAGGCCAGGCTGGACAGGGCTTGGAACAACCTGGGATAATGGAAGGTGTCCCTGCCCTGGCAGGGGGTTGGAATGAGATGGGCTTTAAGGTCCCTCCCAACCCAACCCAAACCATGCTGTGATTCTAACGCAGTCTCACAAATGCAGTGAAGAGGGAGGATCACTGCTGTGAGCCGTGCTTTTGCTCGTGCAGCCCTGGATGCAATTGGCACACAGTCGGTGGGTGTCGACCTGTGCATCAGGATCCCCAGATCCTCTTCTGCAGAGCTGCTTCCTACACAGCTGCCCCCAGCCTGTTTCATTATGATCTCACTGATGACAGTATTTGTACCATTTCTCAAATTATCAATATTAAAACATTTTCTCTCTTTTTTTTTTTCATTTCATCTATCCTAGGCCTCACTTGGCCTTGAAGTGCCATGAGTAGAACAGCTTAGGAATGTGAATGTACAGCAAATGTGCTTCCCATTAGCTCTTAATGCCATAAATCTAAAATCCTTGATACTACTGTTAGAGCAGTGCTTCCACTCAAATCTTAAAAGAAGCTTTAGACAGGATAGTAAGACTCAGCAGCCACACAAGACACTTACTGCTGCGTAGGACAGGCTTGCAAATGCACGTGGATCAGAGGTCCTGCCGCTGTGCATCAGTATTTCACTTACCATGGAATAATTTTAAATTACATTAAGAACTATAATCATATTCTACTATCATTTACTTTTTCATACCCTCTGCCACTAGAAATACGCTTGAAGATATCCATCCAGCCCCAAGTGCACTATTCTGGGAAAGTTTCCATTTAGATGAGAACATTTATGCTCATAACTACATGATTTTTTTTAAGCTTAATTCAGTATGAGTAACTGGTTCAACTTGGTATCTGCTCATTAGTGAGCAGTTGGAAGGAACTGGTTAATCATTGTTTGCCATCTGCTTTGGAGAATCAGCACTGTACAGAACCTTTTCTGCAGCAAATAAAACCACAATGCACAAAGAGCACTAAAGGAAAATCCTGTTTTCAGCTATGGGGTGTTTTTTAGCATTCCTCATTGGATTTCTTGGCCAAAAATGAAGGCAGCCCCTTTCAGGTATTCGTTGTTCTCTCAGAAAGGCTCTGAATTCTCTAATCTCTGCAGTCTCTTGTATTAAAACCAACTCTAAGTTCTTCTAAACAGACAAGCCAGGACTTAAAACACTACATTGAGCCAAAAAGCGCATTTCCCTCCTCTCAGAAAAACATCAAAATGAAAAAATAAAATTGGTTGACTATCTATGCTGCTTTCTTGGCTCATCTTCCCCATCTGGTGTGACTGACAAATGCTGTGTCACACTTGGAGAGGGAAGGAAGCTTCCATTTTTAGATTTCAGAATCCAGGAGTTCCTAAAAAAAATCATTTGTTTCAAAATGAGGAAAGATATATGTGAATGATGTAAAAATGTTCCACCTAAACACAAAAAAAATGCTGGGAAAAGGCACTTCCTAAACTGAGGTTTTCTTAAAATACACATTCCTAACAAGTGGCAAAAAATATCAGAATAAATGCTGAGCATGAGAAAATCAGTACTGCTAGGCTCACTCTCCTATCAAAGATCTAGCACTGGGGGCCATAACTCAGGTTATTAAAGTCCTTTTTTCAAGATTGATTAAAGTTCATTTTAGAAACATCAGCAGGAAACCCAGGCTCCAATGTTCTTCATATTGAGAGGGCTGAAGACTGCAGTCTTCCAGCAGAAAATCAAAGTGTGTTCCTCTAGGCCTTGCAAATACTGAGCTCTCAGTATATTCAATCATTCAAACAACCTGTCAGTGAAAAATATTTTTCCTTTTAAAAACTTCTTAAAGCAAACAATGGGAGATGCTCCCTCTGACTTCCTGCTCCAGCCATAAATTTCAATCATCCTCCTTTTCTTTGCAGATCTCCTGTGGTATTGAATCATGGAATCACAGAATGGTTTGGGTTGGAGGGGACCTCAAAGATCATCCAGTTCCAGCCCCTGCAATGGGCAGGGACACCTCCCACTATCCCAGGTTGCTCCAAGCTCTGTCCAACCTGGTCTGGAACATTTCCAGTGATGGGGCAGCCACAGCTTCTCTGGGCAGCCTGTGCCAAGGCCTCACCACCCTCACAGGGAAGAATTTCTTCCCAGTATCCCATCTAACCCTGCCCTCTGTCAGTTTGAATCCATTCCCCCTTTTCCTGTCACTCCAGGCCCTTATCCAAAGTCCCTCTCCAGCTCTCTTGGATCCCCTTTGGCAGTGGAAGGGGCTCTAAGGTCTCCCCAGAGCCTTCTCTTCAAGTTGTTTTATCTAATGACTGGGGAGACCTACTCTTGCAGATTCCTGAGACTTGACAGTGGTTTGCAATTTGAGATAACTGGTACCAACAGAAGTCTTAAAAAGAGATTATCCAGTAAGCCTTTGAAGACTTTAGGGTTCCAGACCCAGTATGGTCTAATGTGCAGAATAGGACTCTCTTGACAGTCCTATTGGGATTTCCCCTCTGTTAGAGCTGGCAGTAAGAGAAAGAAAGATTTAATTATCACAGAAGAGCTGCACTGCCTTCCAAGTACTCAGCAAAATAATCTTTGGAACAGAAAAGTGAGCAAGGTGGGAGAGAGGAAGGTCCTTTGGGTATGCAGAAATTTGAGTGAGCCAGATTAATTTACCAACTGGACCACACATTTCCTTCATAATCTTGGGCAAATACCTGGGTCAAGTTTTCAGAAAAGTAAGTTCAGTTCTTCTGGCTTCTTTAGATGCTAAAATAACTCATCAGACTTTCAAAGGCAAACTGCAACTTGGCTGTCAGTCTCCCTGAAAATGTTACAAGCTGACCCACACTGAAGGCTTTTAAAGATCTACTCCTATCTGTTGAGGTTATACATCTTAAAGTATTCACAGCTGTGCTTCACTTCCACACCTGTAAAATATTGTGTTCCTCCTCTATGTGCTGAGGAAAACAAATTTGTAATGTCCATGAACCAGCTTTGGGAATCTTCAGTGCTAAGATCATTTAAGGACCTAGACTGACACAGGGCACCTGTTTCACAGGGACCATCTCCTACTTCTGGTTTTGACAAGAAAGGAACTGTGATTCTATAAACCCTGAAGTCATGATCACGAGATGCCACAGATGCCAGGGTAGGTTGCTCTAAACTCAGTGGGGAGTCTGGCCTTCAGTTATGGGGATGAAGAGGGCACTTTTCACTCCTTCTCTTAACAGGGCAAGTGCCCCTTCTAGCATGTGTCTGTATTGAGTTTAACTGTTTGCTGTGAAGGCTATTAGACAGTATCTCATTATAAAGCAGAGATGTTTAGATCAAGATCTGGCTTCCCTGTATACATTCAGCAATGTTCTTTGACAGCCACGGGATACTTAATCGAACAATTCAGATGCTGGTTTTGAGACATGAAAACTATGTCAATACAGACATCTAGTGTATCTTCAGAGTCCTAAATGTGTCTTAAAATACCCTGCATTTACCATAAAGGTCTCTAGCTTGCTTAAAATTTAACTAAAACATTGGACTTGGATGAAGTAGGATTAACGGGCCCACTCAAGACCAAACTCCTGGCATTCCAGATCACCCTCATTCCCTCAGAAGGAACACAAATACTTCCTGAACTTATTTTTCAGAATAATTTACTTCTCATTAAAGTGAGATTAGTACAGGTGAAGACATGAAATACCTGCAAAAGTTCTCTCTTTGATCACTCAGCTGGATCCAGCAGCAGTCGAAGGCCAAAGGCCTTGCCAGCAGGAATTTCACACAACTGATTCCACATTCTGCAGCTGTTTCTTCTGAGAAAGACCTGTCAGGAAGACGTATCAATAGTTTTTTTCTGCAGGCATGAAAGAGCAGAGGGAAAGCAGATTAATAATGCTAGAGTATCACCCTTAAGCTGGGCAGGAATCAGTATCATCCTTAAGCTGGGCACAGTACAACACCTCACTTGGGCAAGTACGTTCAACCTATATCTATGCCAAGACACAGCTATATAGGGCTGCATTCTTCTAGCCACAAGCCAAGACAGACATAAAAAGTCTATACTCTGATTTTTGCTATGGATATCTCCACAAGAACGTCTTTGGTTAAGGATCATGTATTTTTTATATATATATTTTCCATAAAAATCAACAGTCTTTCGCTAGTATGCAACTCATTATCGACACTCCCCTCTTCACCACATCAACATTTTATTTGAAGTATCAGTCATAGCATCCCATCAAAATTTAATAGCCACTTTCTATAATTGAAGCATACTAACTCTTGGTTTCACCTATGCTAAGGTTTATCTTTCTCCTTCTTTTAAAATTCTAATGATATTAAAAATACAACACCTTTCTACAGCATGACTCAGAGTGGCATAATATTTCTTTCTTCAGCTCATGGGAAAGGAAAGAGATACAAGCAAAGGCAGAAGAATTGTCTATCCCAGTCTATAGCTTTATACTGAATCCCGAGTGTCAAACCAACAGGGCTTTTAAGAAAAATGTCAACAACTGTAACAGTTACATAAGACATAGTTAGAAAAATATTTTGCAAGGAAAAATGACAGTTTCTGTCACTTGAGAAGATGATTTGTACTTCAGCTTTAGAATGCAAGCAGTCAACATGTGACCTGACATTTACTAAAGGAAATCAAAGAGGTGTTGAGCAAGATTACAAAAGGCAAAGCACTGATTGCCCTCTACCAGCAGCTCCTCTCTGTACTACAGAAAGATCTGCATAGTCTTCCTCTCAACATTATGCAAAAAAATAGAAAGGGAGGTCACAACAACAGCTCTCCCTGTTGTCATTTTGTGCTGACTTGCTCCAGTTACGAAGGCCATCTGGTGCTGTTTGTGTTGCCTTTGTGCCTTGTGTCTCATGTTGTTCTTTATGGACAAGAAGGATTCACAGGTCACATCAGCTGTGTTTTAAGTTTCTTTGCAAGAGAATTTGATGGTTGAAACTGTGCATAGAGTGTATAGCTGCTGATAACAGAAGGCAGTGAAAAGGATACCAGGTGAAGGGGTGTCCAAATAGGAAGAACGGCAGGTCAGGTGAGCTGGGCTTCCTTACTGGTTCTACTTCCTGTAGGACTTGAAGTGGTTACATAAGCCCTTTGGGACTCAGTTTTATCACTTGTTACATGGAGATCATAATTCCCTATCTCACAGTGATACTGTGAGGCTTATTCATTAATGGGTTCAACTCAGTGGTGGGCAGATGGTCAATACAAATTTTATGCATCACTGAAGTAACATTTAACCTCAGGACTTAAGTGGCATGTAGCCTTGTGCTGCTCTCTGAGCAGTCACTGGATAAATATTAAGCATTCACTTTACTAACAATATTTGAGAGGCAGGAGTTGTTAGTAGTGCTGATTTTGCATCCCTTAAGTTACAAATTTTCAGGATGACAAATGTAAAAGGACACATTCTTTAAATGCAGTGCAAAACAGGTACTAAGTGCATCTCCTTGTGATGGTAATAAATGAGGACGAGAAAATGGTAACACTGCTGAACTGAGCATACAGTGATTTAAATGAGTCCATGAAACGAGCACTTTAAGTCTCAAGGATGACCATTGATAGTATCTGGAGGGATTTCAGTTTAGTGTTGGGAGAAGGGTTGTTTTTACTGGCCTCAGCCAAAAAAACAATTCATTGACTGTGATTGCCATTTACCTGCAGAAACACAGCTTCAATTCAGCATAGTAATGAGTTTAAAGGTGCATCTCAAAGATATTTATAACCATATAAATATTTACTTTGCTTGCTGTGGCAATCACACAGAAGAAAAAAGTTCTTTTCCAAACATCTTTTTCAAGGTTTCTGAGGACTATTTTTAAACTTTATTGCCACAAGTAATGTACCACGAAGACCTAAGCACCAGCAAGAAACGAATTTCCAGTGTGATTACTATGCATACCTTGTCATTTCCTCTGCATAGATGACCAATCTTCACTTCTTTCATTTCCTAACTTGGTTCCCCAGTAAGTCATTCTTTCTGTTTCTACAGAGAAAGAAAGAAAAAAATAATTTTATGTGTTATCCTTATGACAGAAAAAGTGAGGAACAGACATACAGATATTAAATTCAGCCTTCCGAAGTCTTTTCTGCAGGTGAGGAATGTGTTTCAGTAGAAGGCCAGTGTCCCACTGCAAACTTATTTTGGAAGCCTTAATTGAGGGTAAGTAGGGCATGAATGGCACTTCGTAGAGGGATGACTTTACTTTCAGGGAAGCACTATGACAAGATTCCTGAGACCAGTCAATTTAATAGCTGCAAACCTTGAAAGCTGTGAGTAAAAAACGTCCTCTACTTTCACAGCCAAGTGAGTTTAAAGAAAAGTTACCAGATAAAAATATTTCAACCTTTATCCCTGAATATCATCCTTGTTTTCAGACCTTTAAAATTACTATACTAATCACTAGTAGAAAGATTAATTGTGGTCAGATTAATTGACCAATCATGGACATCAATATATCAGGTATAAATCACTCTTAAAATGTAGTATTCAGCAGTTAAGTCTCAGTAGCCAGGGACACTAACATTTTTGATAATGCATTTGTGTCAGTAATACCTTTACATATCCTTTGTAATTATAGTCAAGTACAGAAATCACTATCTCATATAAAAATACATACAGTATGGTGAAATAACAATTACTGGTTTCTTGCATTGTGATGGTGATAGAACTATGGGGAACATGAAAAAGCACTCTCTTATGTCCCCACTACGAGAAGGGGAGAGGAGCTGAGATTCATAGATCCCCTCAGTGTGGATTAAGGTGAGATAACACTCAAAGTCCATAATAAGCAACTCTAATGGCACAAATATTATAAAAATTGTGACCCTCTCACATATAGTGACCCTCCCTCAACTATATCCACATAAGCTATGCAGAAACACCGAATTTAGTGGAACAAGTATTCAGTAAACATTAGCCCTCTCAACAATTATATCCACTTAAACTGTGCAGAAATGCCACCTGTAATGGAACAAATATTCAGTAAATGTTAACCCTCTCACAAGTGAAACTGACCCTGAAATGGGCTCAGGGAATGGTGCTGACAACACCAAGGATGTGGGTTCCATCCCTCTCCCACCTCTGGAACTCTCCCTTAGGGTGCTGTCTGAACTCACAGTGCAATTACCTGGGCCTCATCCTTTATAGACTCCACATAAATTGCTCTGGGTCATTCCAAAGAAGTGATGCTGGTATTGTTCTCCCTCATCACATCACATGCTAAAGCTATTCACTTCTTACTGCTTCTAGTTTTTTTAACTAATTCTTCTGCTGTTTTATGAACAAAGGTTACTTTTCACCACAACGTCCTTAAAATTTGTATATATGTAACAGTCCATTAAATCTTCTTGGAATACTGTTTTCCTCCAACAAAAGACACCTCCCATTTTGCCATTTCTCAGTCTTTGACCACCATAAAATCCAAGTGCTTCACAACTCCTTCTGAATGTTACCCCCAACCTCAGGAGAAAAATTACTGCCTTTGTTTACAGAACAGAAAGGTAGAGACAGGGAGAGGATACAGCTCTCTTTTAGTGTCTCAGTTTAGGTGATAGGATCGTACAGAGCGTCCACATACAGACAGGGTCCTTCAGAGAGAAATCTGCAGTACATCTCTAACATACGTACCCTGAACCAACCCCTTAGGAACCTCTTTTTTCTCTTTCCATAGCAGCAGCTTAGGAATAACAATTACCTACAAATGCACCTAAAGTAGATCTAAATGCAAGTGAATGTTCTCTTCACTACCAAGTCTGAGAGCAAAGTCCCATAAAGACTTAAGCATCTTAAAAATTAGGATTGGGTTACCCACTGTGAGATGACACCTGGCCTTGGAATGAAAGGCAGTAAGGCATCAGAGTTCCCCACATAATCTACAAGGAGAGCTAACAGTCTGGTTTATCTTTCTCAAGGCACCACCTTGGCACTGCTTCGTTTTGCTTTAGTGGTCAGAGACCAGCTCCTCTTCCTCAGCTCTGTAGGTGATGTAATGCTTTGCTCTCTATTTAACTCACTCTGAAATGTGCCAGTACATCTGTGTACCATTCTGAACAGCTGAGAAAGAATTTATTTTAAATTGTCACTCAGTTTATTAATGAAGAAGAAAAATGCATGTGTATATTTTTCCTTAAAACAGAATATAGGTACTGTACAAAAAGGTACACGAAAATAATCTTTAGCCTCAGACATCTGGCCAATGGGAACCTACAGGCAGAAAAAATTCCAGACACAAGATGGGATAGAAATGGTACAGATAAAGAAACTCTTCAAAGTTGACAGCCTTAAGGCTGTATAAAGAGTATGTGTTGATACAGTGGCACATTGAGATTTTATAGACATGGTTTTCAGACTATTCCATTATTACAGTAAGCTACAATCCTGCAGATGTTTAGACATGAAAAACTTTATTCAGTCATGTCAGTGTTTTCTTGACTGGGTCTTAAATTTCTTCTCCAGAGAGTTAATAAGAAAGCCCTCTCTCTTAGACTGGCTATAGAAGAGCAACAGTTGCCAGATACATTTCTGTTGAAACATGAGAATGCACAACAAGAAACATCGTATTAAACTTGCATCCTGAAATGCACAAAGAAATGCACTCCAGGGCCTTCAAGGGCTTACTGAAATATGGAACTCAAAGTAAAGATATGTTTATGTATTATTCTGAATGGGGACATTACTGAACATCAGGGATATTGTTCCCAAACAACAAACATGATCTTCTTTAGCAAGAGCTGTATTTTAACGCTGTGAGTAAAAGCAGAAAGAGGCGAATAGCAGGAGTATGTTAACTACGGTCTTCGAGGCAGCCACATGACCCAGTCTGAGAGTCAGAGAACTAATGATAATGCAGCTCTAGAAAAGAGTGTGGAATTTCCTTTGTACTTGATATCTACACACTGAGACAGTTAAGCTTAAGTCTACATCTAGTTTTGGCCCAAGCTGCTGGTTCCTCACTAAAGCAATGCACCAAAAAAAGGTGCTGAAGATAACCTCAGCCACTAATGGCTGACACTGGAAATCAGTGTACTTGGTTTAGCTTAACCTGGGTATGTGCTTTTGAAGGTCAGTGGCATAAGCCACCTTCTACCATGGAAGGCTGCAATACAATAGCATTGCTGTTTTAACTCAAGAGTGTTGAAATTGAACCCTTACACATCATGACAGTAGTGCAATATAGAACACCAAATTTTGTAGAACTGATGCTTGGTGTCTGCTAAAATGGAAAAGCTCCAGTTTACTGTAGAGCAATGCAAGATGTTTACTTTGTGGGAAGAAAGGAGAAATTATCCTTCTGATTGATTAAACCCCCCCCCAATGACATGACTGACTGGAACCTCACTAAAATACGATCTCCATGAAGCGGCACCACTAATCCCATTTTAAGGAAGTGTTGGCTATTAACCTTTTCTGGAATACTTCATATTTGCAAAAGACATCCTAGGTGTGATAACTAGTTATTTCCTGTGCCCATAAGCTCTACAGCCTGACTGCAACTTTACTAAAACACTTCGGTGCAAAATGCAAATTTTTGTGATGTGATGCCACTTCAACTAACAACAGAAAATAATTTCTACAGTCCAAGTCCTCAAAACACAGAATCACAGAATATGCTGAGTTGGAAGGGACCCACAAGGATCATCTAGTCCCAACACCTACAAAGACTAAGGGAATGGGGTTTATGCTGAAATAATATGAAAACAACCCAGGCAAATCAAATCCGTTATTGAAAGAAGCAGGTTACTAAAGTAATTAAGAGTAAGTTAGTCATTAATTGCATTTGAAGACTCTTGTATTTACTGTCACTGAAGATGAATGCCCTTATAAATATTATTTGCAAATGGCTGGAACCCGTGGGCTTAGTCCCAGACTTGTCTGGTGTTTGTGCTGTGCCAGTCCCTAAGCCCAATATGTGATTGTGGATCCAACCATAAGAATTCTCTGACCTGTTGCACCTACCAGGGGGATTTTCCACATGCAGTAACTGAGTTCAATAACCGCAACACTTCTGCCTATTTATTCCATATACTTAGCACCTGTATTTTTTCCATAAGCACAGACTACTAATCACTGCTGGAAACAAGACAGCAGGCCAGACAGACCCTTCTCCAGCCCAGAATTCTTATGTTCTTATGAATTTCTAACTGAGGAGACTGTTTCTCTCAAAGTATTGTTTAACGTACATGCATACTGAAACTGCCACGTGCTTCTCAGGCTACAATTCAGTCAAATGCTGCAACATGGTATGTATGGGCAGGAAGAACATTACTGCAGATAGAGAAGTGCTGAAACTGAAGTAGAGCTAATTCAGTTCCTTCAGAGTCTCTGATTCACTGCAGCTCATTGCCAGTAGAACTGCAGCCTCCTCTTAGCCATCAATATCTGGTGCTAGGATTAATACCTTACTGGAAATTTCCATGGAAAAACTTTATAAACAAAACCAAAATGCAGACATTATACACCAGGCCTTGTGAAAACAATTATGAAAACTGTGAATGCAACAGCAGATGTGCCTGCTTGCAGATATTTCAGCCCACTCATAGTGTAACAGGAGCCACACAACTACTGGGAGGGTGTTCCCTGGAAACCAGCTGTGTGCAGGTGAGAGCACCTGAGGCTCTCAGGACCTGCTTGGGGGAACAGTATACTTTCCTTAAGAACTTACTTATACTTTCCTTAAGAACTTACTTATAATTTCCTTAAGAACTTCTTAATTAAAAATATGGTAAGGGCTAGAAGAAGTACTGACAGGCAATTCCCAATGTGTTTGTCAGGAAAACCAAGTGAGGTGGCCAGAAAATATACGGCTCGCTGGGTATGTAAAGTTTTTGCGCCTGTGCTGAATCAGAGCAGCTGTGTCTGATAATGGTTTTGATCCTTCTTTTTTTTGTCTTTAACAAGGAAGCAGTATAACTCTTGATATAAACCTATATTGTAGAATGTGCTGAACAAATATTTCATCAAAGGGGAAAAGTTTATCTTAGAGTCATTTTGCTGCCAAATGATTTATTAGAACTCAGAGCCAAGACAGGTAAAAGCCCTAAGGAAGTGCTGTATCTTTCTAATAATTCAACTCTAAGAAGAGTTAAACTCTGCATACAGGAAGGCTGGGGTTTGCTAGGAAGCAGAGTCTTGCAAAACAAATAAAGAATTCCTACACATATGTCAATGCAATTCTCTGTATCAACACCTGAAAAAGGAGCAGGCGTTAAAGAAATGCACACTTAAAGCCACGACTAATGAGGATACTTCTGTATCACAAAGTCTGGATTAGCCAGTGAATCTTTCAAACAATCTGAGTTGAAAAATAGCATTTGGCAAAGTCCACTGACATCTGCCACCACTTTCTTTAGCCTCCTGCATTCCCCGAAGGTACCGCCTGCGAGCTGCCCTGCAGTACCACAGCACAGCAACTGCAGACAGCAGGGAATGCAGACAGACATGCGAAGTGTTTAAAATAGGAAGCACAGGCTCTGTGCTGGGGGCTGGTACAACAGGTGTATATATATATTGGGAGCTCATATTAATGAGGCTTCTGTTACACATGTTGGGGGCGGCCAGCAGCCTTTTCAGAAGTAGATGGGTATTTTGGTTAAAGTCAGACAGAGTAACCTCGTAGTAACCTCTAGTCTGGCTCACAGCCATAGGGAGGACGATGAAGGACTGTCCCTTGGTGCTGCATTGATTAGATTTCTTCCCATAATACACCCAGTGTTTTTGCTCAGTAAACCTTACTAACAAGTGAATCAAGAATAAAGAGTGAGAGGGGAAATAAAAGCTGAGCTCCATGTGAAAATGGGCCATAAAATTAACAAGGTTCTCAGCATCAAGTAATTTTGTCTGCTCTATTGTGGCCAGAAAGTCAGAGCCTGTAAAATACATATGGAAGCAAGTACAAGAATTAAAAAACCCCACCCAACCAACCAACCAACCGAAACAAAACAAAAAACACCCCCCCCCAAACCCACAAAAAACCCAAACAACCCCCCCAACCCAAAACAACCCCAAACAAACAAAAACCCCCTAGAATTTATACAGCAAGTCAAGTATTTAAAGATGTAACACCTAAGAAATCTAAAAGCTTCCCCTCCTACATTTAAATATTCCCTTGTATTTTAAATATCTTCCTTGTATTTCCATATATTATACATGCATAAATTTTGGATACTAGTTATGCTGGTAAATACACACTTTCCACAATCTTTTACAGTGCTGTGGAAGTGCTAGTATACAAGTCTCCTAATTTCTATGTCTTGCAGCATTAACAGTGCATACAAAGTACCTTTACAAAAGCAAACAAAAAAAGCTACACACCCTTAAATAAAATGTGGATAATAACCTGGGACATACCAAGTCTACAGGGTAGTAATTTTTCCTCTAAGAACATATGGGGGTATGATAATCCCAGAAAACTTTCTAATCTAGATACTGGATACTGAGAGTGCCCTGTTGTGGATCACCAATATTTTTTGCTAGAATGATCCTTAGTTGCTGAAAAGGAAACCAAACCCCAAATCATTGTCATTGGAAAGACAACTGTAACACTGAACATTCCAAATGAACAGCCCATTCCTTTAAGAAAGGAACACCACTTTCTATCAATAATGAATCATCTAGGCTCTGAATAACAGTTATAACATTCACGTACTTGGTAATTCATGTAAGAAAAACTATGATCTTTCTAACATAAACATAACCTACTACCAAATATTAGAACCGAAAGGATGAACAGGATTGTCATGGCTTCAGCTATCCACACTGCATGGTAACCGATGAAGTAAGCAGACTAAGTATTTTGCAACATCTAGAGTAAGATGGGAACATAACACATAGGCCTGCTTTAATAAGGCATGTGGGAATACATAGATAATTCATTTCTATCTCCTCTAATAACACGTGCTCTCAGGAAGGGCTGTCCCCCCAAAATAGACAGGAAGACAGGTATGGTGTGCAATGTAATTTTTAAAGGTCTATAGCTGTAGCAGGACACCAGACTAAATCTTAAGTAGATCTATCTATTCATGTTATCACAACTGCGACCTAATAAATCAGAAGCAAAAAGCCCCTTCTTGCTACATGAAAACAGGTGTCTAATATCAAAGGGAAACAATGGTAAGGACCTTAATATACTGGCATTCGTTTGAGGTTTTCTCCCTGAGATCTTTTACATGAATGACTCTGGTAAAGTAATGTCAAGAAGCAATAAGCAGACACAAAATAGCCAAGTAAAAAGTCAGCACCACAAGAAGCCTAACACAGCCAAATGTCAGCAAGCTTTTTTGCTTCTGGAAACATAGGCACTGCAAGTTTTACAATTTTGTTTAAAAAGCTGATATGACAACTTCTGAAACTTTGCTGTTAACGTGGTAAAGGAATGAAAGCTGTCATTCATCTGGCACTAGTTTGTATTCCTGCTGCTTATTTGTAACAGTCTTAGGGGTATCCAAACACTGGGCAAACTAAGTGCTTGAGAACTTGCAAAAACTTGCAATCTATGTTCAGAGGAGAAAGGTCTTCAAAATAATTTAAAAAATCAATTAGAAAAAGAATCTCAAGAACTTAATGAAAAAAATGAGATTTTTCATGGAGGTTCTTTATGTGTTTTGAAGTTTAAAACAATTGTGTTGTGTATATATATATGGTGTATTTTGCACAAATGGTGTTTCAAATATTAAAAAACAACTGAAGTTTTTTCACTGCCATGCCCTTCCTATATCCAACATCTCCTTTTCAGAAAAGGGTCAGAAGAGAATCAGATACTTGATAATTCCCTACCGTGGCACTCTGTCCTCTACCACACAAGCAAGCAACGCATGGGACCGCAGGATGAATTCAACATTCACTAACCACAAACCCCATAAGAAGATCTTTCATTTGCGCCATAGGTATTTAAGTATAGTGAACTAAGCCCATATATACTTATAAATGTATCTGACATAAACATGTGCAATAATTTATAAAAGCACGTGTATCAGCATCAAAATGAAACACGTAATGGGAGGAGACCTAGTGGACCAGACAAACACAAAATACAAGCCCTCTTTACTGCTACTTCAAAAAAAATCCTTTCAGATACTGCTTAAGATATCAAAGCAGCAAATGATTTAAAGAAATCTTGGCTGAAATATCCTGCTTGCTGGGACAGCTGTCCCTAGGAAGGATGCACTCACATCTGCAAATCACAAATTACAGTATTGCTGCTATGAATGCATAAAGTTAGGAAGGACTATCATAAGCTACCTCATACTTTAAAGGCAGTTATTTTGAATTATTGGAAAAACACTTATTAATCCCCTAAGGAAGCCAGATTTCAGACACCACATAAAAAAAGCTCTTCTGGAAGAGGAAAGCAAACCTTATTAACTCCTAGTTACACCTTCAGAGAATTGAATAGAAATCCAGATGTCTTAACTCTGCAACCTATGTGTCCGGATCATCTGTGCTTTTGGCTCCAATTCCACCTCAACTAAACTTGCTTTCATTGAGTTATTTTTTGTTATATAAATACCTATTTGTGGAGACTACTGTTCAACTGAAACCAAAAATCTCTTTCAAAACTTCCCTCTTTATTTATCTTGAGGCAAGAAGAATGTTTGAAATTAATTAGTAACTTTCTGGTCCAATGTAGTGGTCCTACCAGTTTCATGACTGAAAACACTGTTTCTTGCTGATCCTATATAAAAAAAGCAAAGCTTTTGATCAAGACAAGATTGAGGGTCAGTCTCAGAAACTAAGTGACCCACAAACAAACTCACTCATGAGAAAACCCATGCAGAAGTGAAAATAGAGGTGATGTAAAGGTATGCTCTCACTGTAGCTGGTTATTTGCTGGAATATGGTGCTGATACTTTTACATTCAAGTTGTGTTAAAAATCCTCTCAGTTAATGTGCTGTTAACATGACTGAGTTATGTATTTCACATTTTTATCACCAACAACAGTAACAGGTATATTTGCAGCACACTGGAGGAACTTCAAAGTAATTTATAAGCACTAATGATAAGGAAGCATTAATCTTTATTTTGCAGGTGAGGGACAGATGTACAAAACTCTCGTGCTTTTGTGTGAATCACTGCAGCAGAGGCAGAAACTGAACTCAAATTACCTACGACCTCAATCACCTCTATGTGAACAGCTTTCTGAAAAAGCATGGTAGACATGGGACACCTTCCTGAGAAGTAAACAGAAAGGAGCAATTTTCAGTGTAATCCTCTTAAAAGGCAGCATACAACTCCCACCTCAAAAGCCAAAACCAACCCCCAAGAACAAAACAGCACATACTGTATTTTTAGAGAGAACTTTAGTCAGGTGGGGTAATTTTTCTGTCCCTCCTTGCTCAGTCCATGATAGCAATCCCTGCCTGCCAATCAGTCTTGTTTGGAGGATTTACTCCTTGTTATGTAATTTCAGGTATTTCTTGCAGCATTGAGCCTTTACTGTACTTAGACGGGTAAGAAAGAAAGGAGAAATGACTCTACAGAAGGAGTTTCAGATGCTTTATTTTTACTGCTGTACACATCGTTTTCTGAGGTGTTTGGCACTAAGGGTGCAATGTATTAAAATGATTGATTGATTGCATTTTAAAAATAGAAGTACTGTTCTGATACTGGGATTAACTATTATCACTGAGATATGGCAGAATTTTAAACAGCTTTGAATCTGCACCCTCCTGTGAATGTAAAGTGCCCTTCCCATCCCCCTTGCCTATGTTACACACACAAACCAGAGCATTTCATAGAGAAATGGAGTAAATGCCACTAACTTTGCTCCTCACATGGCCAGTATTGCATCCCTAGGACCACAGGAGCAACTCCACGGTGTCCCTTCAATTTCTGTCATGCATTTTTAGTTTGCTTTCACCATATTTGTAGTCTACCCTGCTACCTTTTTTTTCCTGAACAATGTTATGTGTTGCTCTACGGGAGAAGCTTAATTACAGCTATTTAGGAGGTTCTTATTTTTAAATATCCTATATTTTCTTGATCAAATCTTGGTTACTGAAGGGGCTACAAAGAATATTTGGAATAAATGGCTGTGCTGGTTTTGGCTGGGGTAGAGTTAAATTTCTTCCCAGTAGCTGGTAGTGGCTGTGTTTTGGATTTGTGCTGAACAGTGCTGATAACACAGGGATGTTTTAGTTACTGCTGAGCAGGGCATGCACAGAGCCAAGGCCTTTTCTGCTCCTCTCCCACCACACCAGCAAGGGACCGGGGGGGCACAAGGAGCTGGGAGGATACACAACCAGGACAGCTGACCCCAACTGGCCACAGGGACATTCCAGACCGTATGGTGTCACTCCAGTACACAAAGCTGGGGGGAGGAGAAGGAAAGGGGAGACATTTGGAGTGATGGCGTTTGTTTCCCAAGACACTGTGACCTGTGATGGAGCCCGGCTTTCCTGGCATGGCTGAGCACCTGCCTGTCCCAGGGAAGTGCGGAATGAATCCCTTGTTTTGCTTTGCTTGTGCACACACTTCTGCTTTATCTTTTAGTCTTTATCACATCCCAGAGTTTTCTCACTTTTACCGTTCTGATTCTCTGCCCAGAGCCACAGCAGGGGAGGGAGCGGGGCTGAGCTGTCACCCGGGGTTAAACCACGACAGTGCCGTAATTTGGTGGCCCAGTACAGTGTAAGCAGGTTCTGATTCAGAGCTGGGTGAGCGACTGCAGCTACAGGGAGACCCTGCCAGCAGCACGTTCGTGCCAATAGAAAAGAACAGTTGATGGCATCTACCCAAGGTCAGCTCCTCAAATTTGGGAGCTGGTTTTCTTCCAGACACTGTAAAGTCACTTGTTTAAACGCAGCCAGTCGGCAACAATTAAACGCCTAAATAAAACATGCAGATTTGGTGCTCCTTTTGAAATCTCCCCCACGCCATGCTGTTTATTTTCTACTTCTCACAGTCTTCATTATCCAATAATCAGGCTACAAAATGGCGGTGGGAGTGAGGCAGACATTTTGTAACTGTCTCATTAAACAGGACAATGGGATCGCACCGAGGGAAAGGCAGTGACCCAAGGGGACGAAAGGAGCACGCAGCTCTATGACGGCCCAGCTTTTAAGCAAATCCTTTATCTTATTTTATAGCAAAGTTAAAGCCAAGCCACGCTGAGAAGCCACCTGACAGCATCTGGCCACTGCGCAGGCAAAAATATAGTCCAGGGCAGCCCTTTCCCAGCTGTTTCACTGCGGCGAGCACAGCTCATCACCCATGTGAGCAGAGACTCTTTTCTGGGAGCCACATGGACTCAGGACCACCCATTGACACTGACTCAGTCACTTAATCTTAACCACATTCTTCCCTTGAAAGTCCAGACACCAATGTTTTCTATTACAGCCCCAGGAACTCCACAGTCTTCAGCACAGCTCTGAAAGCACTTGCAACATAACCAGCAAATGAACACTTAAAGAATGGAGCCTACACCTCCATCTCTGCAAGTGACTTTTGACTGAAGTTTCACTGTCTTGTGTGTAATAAGCCAGGGACAGCTAAAGCCAAACAAAGTAACACCAGAGCCGATAAAAGCAAAAAGCACCAAGAATTAATAAGTACATTTTTTCAAGTGTGTGTCCACCAGCCTCCTTGTAAAAGTATTAGCACCTGATAGATCCTAAGAAACAAATATGCAAATCTTCAGGAAAAACTGCACAGCCCATGCTATTCATTAAAGATTTAGGTACCTGCCAAATCACTGGTTTAGAGATTTAGATATTTCACATTGCTTCCTGAGGGGGGAAGAAACCACGAACCACCTAAAAAACCAAACCCAAAACCTACAACTTTCTAACACAGAAAAACTATGGTATAAATAAGACATGGCTGAGGGGATTTTGCTTACTTTTTTTTAATGACAGAGAATAAGCAAAGCAGCTGAGCTGCTGGTGTATTTGAAAAGGCTGATAAGGTGTAAAAAAAACCCCAACAACCTGGAATTATACAATGAAAAAAAAAATCATCATTATTAATTTTAATGCAGCTCTGATTTTGAGGGACTTGTAACGTAGAAATGAAACCAATAAAACAGCTAAGGGAGACACATCCCTATACAAAGGCATGCTGAATACACAGGATCACACAGGTACACTGAGGCTAGAAGAAATTTTGCTGAAGCATTTCTGTTCCCTCTTTTCCACTCGTGCTCCAGTGTGATGCTGCTACTTGATAGTCATGGAACGAGAAAGAGGTGACCGAATGGGAAGGGCTGACCCTCAAAAGCCAAAGATAGGTGACTCTTCCCAGAGTGCAGGTGGCAGAGTGAACCAGCTACCTGGAAAAACAGTCAGAAGCAGCATATTTTGAAACTTTATCTCTTGGAAGAAATGGCAGAAAGCCTGACGGTGTTGAAAGAAAAATACTCTGAGCCCCCAGGGAGAACAGGATGAAATGTTCTCAGAAAAGGGAAGAATTTAGCCTATAGTTGACATACGACTGTGACGTGTTTCCCAGTAACACATCTCTAAAGCCATGGAGGATTTAAAACCATCCTGGATTACAGTTGTCCTTTGCTTTTGTTACAAACCCCCAAAATTGTGGAAAGAGTTCTGAGTTTTGTTACAAACTTGAAAGCAGGTCAAAGTTTATGAAGAAGTTCCCTATGGGTTGCGATCCTTCAGAATTAAGGTAACTCTAATCTGAACCGGGAGAAAAGAGCTCTGAATTAACAACAGGCTTTACACTGGAAGTGTGGGAAACTCGTGGCTTGACAAAATTTCCTTGCAAACCCAGGTGAAGTTCAGTGGTTTCTATGATATTTCACAAAGACTGTCTGGATGCCTTTGAACTTGAAACTCAAAGCGGAATCCAGCAGCTGCAAACTTAAACACAGCAAGACAAAGATTAAGAAAAAAATGTTTGCATGAGCTCCTGGGAAGAATATACAAAGTTTCACCTGCTGACATTGGAAAACCAGAAGTCTACACATGCTCCAGTTCCATTTCGATTTAAATAAAGACAGTAGGGAGGGCTGGCAGAGGCACATTTGTTACACTTCTGACTTACCTAAGAGAGGTGGCACGAAGGAAACAAAAGAAAAGGACTGTAAGCAGAAAAAGAAAGGTAAAGTGAGATGATTACAGACAGATGAGAATAAGGATTAAAACCCTGCAAATATTGGGAACAAGGTTTAAAAATCATACCGAAAATCAGGGAATGGGAATAAAAAGACTAAGCATGTTACTTAAGGCACATTTCTTTGACATGCTTTTTTTCTTAAGTGTAGAAAACTTTTGAGCACTAAAGAATTTTGATTCTACTGTTAAATCCCTAAAGAACACGAAAAAAAATTCCTAAATTTTGTCAGCACACTTTTGTTCTCTTGGGTTCCACTTCTTTGGTGAATTACTCCTTAGCCACTTGGAAATGCTGGAAATCATATATGCTGATTCTAGAATAATATCCCCTACCCCCCAAGTGTCCAATTATCCTTTAACTGAGCAAAGCTGTAAGAAAAGTAGCTGTTTGTATAAAATGGTCAGGCAGATCACCTCGGGGGCACGGCAGCATTCCTACTATGCTGCCATTTCTGCCTATCTGACTGAGAGAAGTTTTGGAAAGGAGGGGCAGAAAAATATTTTGGGGAAAATCACGAAGTATCACATCTGGTTTTTTTAGTATACAGTTCTCTGTCTGTTTTTGACTAATAGATATCCTAATGGAGGAACTTAATAGTTACACAGACAAGAGAAACTGGGATTGAAACAGGTGTGAACATACAAGGGCCGCAGTTTTTGATTGCGAACCTGGAGAATACTAAAGTAAAAAATCACCTGGATGAAATGAACTACAGCAACAAACCCCAGAATGCTTCCTTGTTAGTTTAAGAAATACTGGATTCACCATTATGACCTAATGTGTCTCTTTACATACATTCCTTCTTTCTTCATCATTTATGTAAGACCAGTTGCCGTGACAACTAAAAGAATTGCTTTAATAAAGCAATGTCCCCCTATTTTTAAATACTGCTGGTTCCTAAGACAAAGAAATCCACCCCACAACTCCAAAGATGCAAAATAATACAACACAAAAGAAGCAAAAGGAAAAAAAAGAGAATCCTGCACACCAAAGGAATTTTGTGGGGAAGGTGTTATTTCTGGTTCACAACTCCAAGCACAAGCTTGCTGCCTTTTATAAGCTTTATTACCAATACCTCCTACATTTCTAACTTCATTCTGTGTCCCCATGGCAAACCAATCCAAACCTCTGTCCCCTGATTGGGCTCCAATGAAAGCATAATGATGCATAATGTAAGTATTGCAAGGATACAGCATTAAGTGCTGAGAGCTCTGCACCCACTGAGACACCTGAGAGCAGGTGAAATGTGCTGAGAGAGGCTCACAAGGGACCCTCTGCTCATCTGAGCAAACAGCCTCCAAGGAGGGATGTCTCTGCAGGATCAGGTGAGTAACAATCCTAAAGTTCTCTCTTAGTTACAGAGACATGGAAGTGTACTGGCTGCAATATAACCAGAGCCTGGTGGGAAATTCTGGGAAGGCAAATGTGAACATCTTGTTTCATTGCAGTGGAATGCTAACTCTGCACACTGCCATTCTTCAGACAGAGACTTCACTACTGTGCACTTTGTGCTGGCCTGGAGGGACTTCGGCCTATACCAAAACATCACCCAGACCACTAAGAGTTAACAGAAAATGTACAAAAGAGAACAATTGCACACTGTCACGGGAGACAAAATTAAATATCCCAGCAGACATTCCTGTTCATATGACATTCTGGCCAACAGCCTCCTCAGATACTACAGCGATAACAATGCAACTACTTTCATTACTAATGCTAATTCAACGGGAATTTAACGGAGTAAGTAGTTTAAATTAGCATTTTCTTTTAGGAATTCTGGGCTGGCAGTAGTAACATCTGTCTCTCTGAAGTGACAACAGAGAGCTTAAACTTCAGGTCTGCCTGCTCTGCAACATGAGGCATTGCATTACTAACTCGGAGCTAGGTAATCATTCTCCTGCCAGCCTTAATGAGTTTCTAGCTACCTGAGAGTGCTTCGAACTAATGAGCACAAGTAGCATGAGTGGCAGCGCAGGAGGCTGGGCCTTACACCTGATCTCTTGTGCTGCCACATCCAGGCAGTGCCCTGGACCCCACGCTGGGTACATTCTAAGGTGCAATTCTGGCACAGACCTCGACCTAGTTCTTACTCGTGTGACAGTGACTGCCCCCAAACCCAGCCCTGGGCTCCCAGGGTAATCGACAGTGGCATAGCCCGGCTGGATCAGCAGCTGCTGTGCTGCACCAACTTTCTTCCTTGCTTTGCCCATTTCAGCACTGGGAGCACTTGCCCTTCAAAACAGGCTCCCAGAGGGCTCGCTGACTTCCCTGGAAAGTACGCTCCCCAGATGGAGAGCTTTCTATGGGAGGATGAAGCTAAGGTCCCAGGAATCCTTGCGTTGGGTCTGTAGTTAACACTTCATGTTCTCTTCCCCCCCCCCCC
>VXAZ01007519.1:179868-238341 GCA_013399875.1 Gymnorhina tibicen
TTAACACCATGTTTCTCATTTTACATAGAAGCTGCTTTTTGAAGATATTTTGCAGCATAAATTCTGCTCAACTTATTCCATATATGTTTTTTACTTTTAAAAGCATCCCTCTCAGCCACACTGTGCATTTTTGAGTAGGAATTACCTACTTTAGAATAGGTTGCAGTTTGATGTTCAAAATTTCCATCTTTTATGCCTTTACAACTGTGAAGGAGTTAATATCACATCTTAATGGAAGTTTGCCCTTAATAAGAAAGCACTAAAACAAGCCAACAATAATAAGCTAAATGAGGGCCATTCTTCTGCCTTTGGTCAATATTTTCATAACGACAAATAGATCAAACACGAGATATTTTTTAAGGCTTACCCCCCCGCCCCCCCCAGTAAATCATAAATGCTTTGGTATATTTAATTTCAAAATGAGTTCCCTGTGGATTAGGCTAACACAACGGATGAAGAAAACCTTCCCAAACCCTGCTGCATCTTAGATGGAAAAGTACAAAAAACGCTCTTTTGCAGTTTCCCCCTGCTCCTTTTTTCAACTGTTCCTCTTTCCCCTACACCAAAGGACCAAGCTGTCAATGCTAATCAAAAGTTTCTTAGTCCTATTCTGAGGCTTCAGAACACTGTGATACATATTTTTTCTAAATAAATGAAGGCTTTTAGACTATATTCAGAGGAAAACACTCAAGTGACTATATATTTGCTACACCACACAGATACAGCTGGTATATTTAGAGACAGAAAGATGCCCCCTGCAAGACGAAAAGGAAAGGGAATATCATGTTTTGTGACTTGTGCACAAGTACTGCTTGGTGTCTGTGAGAGACTCAGTGGACTGTTACTCTTGTATCTGTATCAGTTTTAATTCTGCCCAGTGAGAGGTGTTTGTAAGACCTGACCAACTTTTCCATGCAAGGGCATTGGCCAGACACTGAAAATACTTGCAATACTTGCTTGTCATACTGGATTTAATTTGCAGACTTGAATGTCCTTTCTCCTGTCCTTCTGTCCTGACTGGTTACACAATACCAAGGGCTCCTCAGTGAAATGTAGAGCACAGCTGTTCACAGCTGCTTTGACACATGGACACCAGCCTTGTTACTGGAACAGGTTGGGACTTGGTTCCCTGCCCCACTAAATCTGTCTGACGCTAAGTCCTGTTCCTGGAAAAAGCTGCTGTAGGAACTGCAAGCCCTGGTCCAGCTGTGGGCAGATGTGAGGGCAGCAGTGGCAGAGGTGGCAGTGAGAGCCCTATGGATATGGCTGCACTATGGCCCCAGCGCAGAAGGGTCCTGCCTCCCTCCTCTTGCAGCTGGACCAGAGAATGGAGGCCTACAAGTAGAAGCAAAAGTGACAAAACAAGCTCTCTGTTCGATAAATCACCAACTCTTCCAGTTGGCCTAGGAATATGTGATGTCCTGCCCACCAGAATGCCATGGAAGCAGCCTGGGATCACCACTTCCCCAGGTGCTGGGTGCCACATTTGGCCTTCATCCAAACAGAAAGTATCCCCTCGAAACATTTTGCAAGAGTGGTAAAAGTAGTGACAAATTACTTAAAATGACACTTTGGAGACAGAGGCCAGTGTGCAGCGTGAACACGCAAAGGCTCGGGGAAGCAAAAGCTCTAGTGCAGCTCCAAAAGACTGTGAATTTCAGCTTTAGCATGGACGTGGTTTTGGTTACTCACCACATATTTGAAACAATTGAAGTGGGTTTTTTCTGTGTTTACTTTGGAGCCAGCTATTTTTAAGGTCACAGTCCCTGCTAAAGGAGGAAACTCTGTCCCTGAGGTACTGGGAATTAAACAGAGGAAAGAAAAAGACACAGAGAAAGTAGCTGCCCTACAGAGAGAACTCAAATATTTTGTTTCCTTCCTTGTTCAGTCTGTAGTCAAAAAAGAACTTTACAGTAAACACTAACTCATGTTTTTAAAAAAAATTCACAGGAATTCTTTTTTAACTCCCGAAATCCCTTTCTGATAAACTGCAATATAAAGGGACATTCCCATTTGCAGATTTCCACTTGGCTTTTACAGTCTCAGAGCATAGGCTGACCACTCCCCTGTCTCTGGTGACACGTGGTGGCACCTATATCCAGTCCAGCATTTTGTGCAGGCAGTTTTCAGATCTGGAGATACAGATGAGGAGGTGGAGGAGAGGCAGCAAATGTTTTGAGGGCCTCAGAAAAGCCGATCAAGACAGAAATTGGACACTGCAGAGGGCACATATTGTGCTGTGACCACAGACTTTTGTGCCAGGAACCAGAGGCAACCAGTGCCAAAGGGATGGTGTGGGAAAGGATGGGAGTGAGTGGACAGGGAGGCTGCAAAGACAAGCAAGGAATTCCACCCTAGGGAAAAGCAGAACCTATTGTTTCAGTCTGCAGCCTGCCCTGCCCCTGGTCCAAGAGGTCACACACCACTTTACCACAGCAGAGCTACACTCTGCATCTGACACCAGGAATTAACTCTGGAGCCTTAGGTCTTAAATAATGCAGAGAAGGATCAAAGCCAGCAGCTGTATGAAAAGAGGCTTCTTTCATAACTTAATTGCTCATTTGCAAAATACCAATGTTATTTATTTAAGTAACTATGACCTCTTTTGATGCACTGGTAGTGTAAATGCTCACATGTGGTTGTCAGATGAAAATCATGACAATAAAATACTAATACCTTAGATCAGGAGTTTCCCAATCAACTTTGCTGGGATAGCATCCCTGAATAAATGGATCTGCACTGTACCTCTTTGAGGCAGGGGTTACAGCTGTTTCCAATTCTGCCCCAGGCTCTGCACTGGCAGAAGACAAATGCATTTGGAGCCATTTTGCAGATGCTTTTTTCTCATGCAAGTACCACGAGAAATACATCAAGATTTTGGGAATCCCTCCTTTAGCTGCCCTCTGCTGTTCTTGTCATATCCCAGATTATGGGGGATGCCTGTTCCTCCAGCTGTATGCCAAGAAGCATTATTTTGAGGTGCAGAAGATGTCTTCCATGGCTCTAACTCAACAGATCAAACACGTACAGGCAGGGAACAGCATGTGCACACCAGTCCGGAGGACATGTAATGTCAACTAGAATTGGAACAGTTTCACTGGAACAACATCAGGAAGGCCAGAAAGTGAAGGAAGACTCTTCCATGCCTTGACAGTGGTACAATACCGGACATCATCTGTTCCTTATGTAGATGTCAGCAGCAAGACACAATGATTAAGGGAACGTCATTAGTATCTACTTATTACTTGGGCCAAACTGGGAAAAAGAACAGCAGTTCTTGAATAGAAGATGATAAACTCTGGGGAGAAAAACGGGGATAGGGGAGGTATACACAAGAGTTCTGTGAGTGGAAAAATAAGAATTTATATGAATTACTCCTTCAAAAAGGGCGTGCTCTGTCTCACACCCAGGTATCACAGTAAGGATACAGCTTCTGTTTCAGCTGTTTCTCAAATCTGGGACATTAATAAATTGTTTCCTTCCTTGTTCAGTCTGTAGTCAAAAAAGAACTTTACAGTAAACACTAACTCATGTTTTTAAAAAAAATTCACAGGAATTCTTTTTTAACTCCCAATAAGATAATTTTCTCTTCAGAATATAAGATAATTTTCTCTTCAGAAATTGTCTTCTAGATGCATATGCAATTTACCTTTAGGTGATATCTACATGTTCCTATTGAGCCTCACCTGAGTAGGGTACACACCTGTATTTACTTTCCAGTGACACCAAAGAGCTATGCAGCCTTTTTTTTTAATCACCTGCACAGATACTCTGTAACAGATGTGTTAATGTAAGAAAGAAAAAATACACATCAGAGGTGACTGCTACTGCTGGGAAGGGAAAATGTGTGACCTCTCAATCCCAAGTAAACACGTTAGTAGGCTTTAATAAAGCCAAGTGATGTTATTAGCTGTATTAGCACCACTGAAGAGTTCTCTAGGTATAAAAGAACCATGCATGCAGAATGATAGCATCAGTACATTCAAGAACTAATAGTATTACAGCCATATGGTTACCACTTTAAGAACCAAGCTTTCAAGGGTTCAAGAAAGAGATTAAAACCCTGTAAATCATATTTACATAGTGAATACACAAGAGTTATATTTTGTTTAGGGACTTGTTTTATTTAAATTCTGCTGCAGTCAATACATATTTTGGAAAGCAATGCAAAACTCCTCAAGCAGATGATATTCTTCTATGTTGTTTGAATATGAGAATATTCCTCTTGATATGCTGAGGTAGTGCAGGCTTACCAAGAAAGATGTTCTAAGTGAAACAGGTGAATTAACAACCCTGAAAGAAGGTGAAAGCTGCACAGATAGAAAGAACACTGTGTTACACTTGGCCAAAACCAGAATGCCACGCTGTGGGACTGTGGAGTTTTCCACAAGTTTAGGCTGTGGCAGGATGTTCTAAGCCTTCCTTGTATGAAGGTTTGGTCTTCTAGCCCTCTGAAGGAAGAAACACTTTCCAAAATGTTAACAGTCTACTGTGCTGTTCAGCAATGTTTCTTGAAAGTACACTTTAAGAACAAAGAGCAGAAAAAATATGTTACCATGAATGATTACTTTCTCAACTTTTTAATGCACATTATGTGACTTACCAAAATACTTCTGGTTTTGAGTCATACTACATTAAGTCTCCCTTGTTGGTTTTGACATCATATCTGGAACAGCCAATGGTTAACAGATTCTGATTTGCATGTTATCAGTGAAACTGAAATAAAGAACAGAATTTTGTTCAGAATTACTTTTATTCCCCATGCCTCAAGGAATACAAGCACTGTCAAACTACAGTACTGACATATTTGAAAATCCCAGTGAGCTGTTAAAGACAATACCCCACTCATCAGAAGCCAGTACCAAATGATTCCACACAAGATGGACCTAAGTGAAGGCAATTTTAAAATAAGGTCTCATCTATGAAATCTTCTAATCAGTAACACTTACTGTTCAGCTGATGTCCAAGAGTAAGTCTGGAGCCTGTTTGTAGTAGCATGCTGTTCAAAGTACGATCATTGCTTAAAAAAACTGGAAAATTTTCTATTTACGATTCTCAAGATTTTCACTGTGACCATTTAAAACTTATGAAAGAACGCCACATTTGTATTTATGAACAGCATGGCTCATGCACCTTCATACTGACTGCAGTATGTTATTAAAAGCAAAAACCTTCAGCTTTTTGTAGCTGAACCTTGTCAGAATGCAATGCAGCAACCCAAAGTACCCATCTCATTTAGCTCCACGGCCTTGATTTTACACATTAATAATTTGACCACTATTATTACCAAAACCAAAAAAGAGTCCATATGAGCTGATATTGGAATAACAAATCTCTGTCACTGCATGGCAATGTCAGAGACAGAGAATACAGTATTCTGGTGGGCTCTGCAACAGTTGTGCAACTTACACCTTGGGGCTTTCAACACTGACTGTGTTCTCAGCTGCCATAAGGTCCAACAAATTATGTGATGCAAAAAATCCTGCTGCATTGAATGCAAGAAACTAACTGGTGGGAAAAAATCACCTACCTATTACACTGTGCTTTGTATCTGGGAACAATCCCAAATTGCCCCTCAGGACTGTTCAAACATTGTAGCAGTTTTTCAGAGCATTCAAGATTACATCATTTAGCTGTAAAATCCCATTGTGGATGTAAGTGTTTGCTATATCTGGAATTACTGCAAGCATCCTGGTAACAAAAGCAAGAACACACCATCTTCCTCTACTAGAAAGTTGCTGAGAAGGTAGTTTTAGCTTCAAGAAACCATAACTGCTCTTACTAAGCAGGACACATTATAATCATGGTCTTTTCTGTCATCCTCAGGTCTGGTAACACAAGTATCCAACTTGAAAATTGTCACTGGCAAAATATCTTTTAATTCAGAAGGAAAGCATACCCATAATGGAATCTGAATTGTGCTTTACTGCTTCTAAAACTTCACAATGTACTGATTCCAAGAAGAGATTGGCCTCCGTTTTGGTAAGCAAGTACCAGCTTTTGAACTTATTGTCAGCGTTCAGCAGCTGCTGCATTACTCACATGTTCTTTCACCTTGCCCAAGGTGAGGCTCATTATTCTTTAGATTAAAGATGTTTTTATGGGGCTTGCTTGTAGCCAGGTAGGGGTCGGTCTCTTCTCCCAACTAACAAGTGACAGGACAAGAGGAAACAGCCTCAAGTTGTGCCAGGGGACGTTTAGTTTGGGTAACAAGAAAAATGTCTTTATGGAAAGGATTGTCAAGCATTGAAACACGCTGCTTGGGGTAGTGGTGAACTCACCATCCCTGGAGGGATTTAAAAGATGTGTAAATGGGGACATGTTTTAGTGATTGTCTTGGCAGTGTTTGGTTAATGGTTGGACTTGATATGAGAGGTCTTTTCCAACCGAAAGGATTCTATGATTCTGTAACAATACAGCAACAAAATACAACTTTTCTTATATTCCTGAATTTCTAATGACATAAAGTAGTATTAATAGAATACTCTTAGGGCAAGCTAGGGCAAGTACTCACCAAAACACCACAACAAATACGTTCAGACACAGCTTAAAATAAATTAAAACCATTCAAAATTAACATGATTCTATCCTTCAAGTCAAAGGGAGCAAACCAGGAGGAAAGGTTCTCAGGTGTAATGCATGATGCAGCTTCCAGTGAGCACCTGTGACCGCAGACACTGAACAGGCACAACCCTTGTTACTCCTCAAAGCACTGCACAGAGAATGCCCAGATGAATGGAAGAATCACATCCCAGGATGTCTGCGTGCCTAAGCAGGCTTGCCCCATGCACAGGGAGACGAGGAGAACCCTCACCCGGGCTCTGACAGTTGTGATAACACTCATGGTCTGGCTACAAAGAGCAAAACTCTCCACGGGGTGCTTTACTGTGATTTAATCTTTAAGGAAGGAGTAGTATTTAATCTTGCTAATGACATTTTTTAGGAACTGCTTCAGAGACATTCTTTCATGTGAGAGACTGAAATGTTGAGGGTTAATGACTCAAGTGATGGCCATTTGCCAAAGCAGCAGGTGCTTTGCTGAGCCCCCCAGCTGGAGCAGAGGAGAGGTTTTGGGTGTGTGGTGGGGAAACTTATGGTCTGCAGAAGCACCACCCGGGGGCAGAGAGGGTGACCATGAGAAACCGACCTTTGTTTAGCAACAAGCTGGTTTTGAGCCAGATAAGGGAAGAGGTCGATAAGAAGCAGACCCTGTGAGGTGGAATAGTGCTTTTGATCACGGCTGTCCTCCCTCACACAAGTGGCTCAGGTGTAAAACTCCACCTGACCCTGAGGAAGTATCAGGACATTCACACGGAGGCCTCAGAGTTTTCATCCCTTCTGACGGGGCATAACTGGCTCAGCTACACTGACGTGAGAGGCAGGGTCATGTCTTAGAGGGCATCATAAACCATCAAAGATCCCTGAAACGCCCCCAGACTCATTTCTGTGGCACAGAGAACTGTGAATGATCCACAGTGTTGTATCACAGTGTAACACTTCCCACACCCCCAGGAGAGGTACCTGGGCATTCCCACCTGAACCTGAACACTGAACCCACTGAACTTTGTGTTTCATGGATCAAGACTGAGACCATCACCTCAACCAACAGACACTGAAATTGCAACCATCAACTCTTGTCACTGGATCCATGGGTGGTGATATCTTTCCTCCCCACGATCTACTCTTATCCTTTCTTCTTCTTTCTTTCTTTTCCTTATATGTTTTCTTAAGTGGTATCTTTATACTTTTATATTGCTGTATTTCTGTAAATACTAACCAAAGCAGCTACATACTTCCATTGCAACCAAATGGTTCTAAAATAAACCTGCTATCTGTCTCCCCATCCCTCTCTCTAAAAACACAGTGTCACTTCACTCTAATCCACCCCAAGGGATCTATGAACAAGAACCTCAGTTACCCTACCTTTGGGGGTGGGTCATAACATTTCCCTCATCAAAATTATTTTTATTGTCATCAGTACAAATTAGGCTCCCAAGTCTTCTTACACACACAATGTCAAATTGAACTGATCTAAATCTATTTTCTTTGCCTCATAGATTTTTTTTCCTACAATGGATATATACGTATTTGTGTAAATCCGTATTCTAAACCTTACTCCATTATTTTAAATAATAACTAGTAGTTTCAAAGACAAGGTAAAATAAAATATAATAAATTGTAACAACTTCTTAAATTATAAATAATAAATTAAAAAGGAAACCAATACTCTGCTTCCACAGTCAAACCTCTCACTTCAAACTGCTCTGCTTCTATAAGGAAATTAAAGTTTTATGCCCCCAGTACTGGGAATCCAATAGGAGCCCGATCCTTTGCATATGAAATGCCTTCCTTTGCCTCAAATCTCAAAGCCAGCTCCATTCTGGTTCTCTCCTCCCCATTCCATCTGTGCACTAAGGATTCCTTTCCGCTTTCCTTGGCCCATTATAACTGATACACATTTAACTATGCACATACATATCCATAAAATAAATAACATGTTCTTCGTTTTTATCCTCTGAAATATGAATTAAGGAATTGTCTTTGGTGACAGTCTGCTCTTTTGTCTGTGCATTACCAGCAAAAGAATAACAATGCTCAATGGATTTCAATCAAGAATTAACAAGAGGAATGAAGAATATTTTATGTGGTTCCTTTTCTTCATATGCACAACTAAACCAAGCATGTCTTCTCATATTCGTGCAGACAGACACCGTTTTCATACAATTATAAATAATCACTGAAAGTATCAGCACAGTAAAAAGTTAGTGGGGAACAAACACAAAACCCCCCTTTCTGGTTTTGTTTATTTATCACTATTTCACAGCACTTTTTCCTGTTGTAAGGCAACCAGTTTGACATTGCGGAAAGAACCCTTGTCCAACAAAAGCAGGACGAAAAGAAGAAGCCTTGCAGAAAAAATTATTTTCTGCAATAAATGAAAAGTAAACCAAAATAGGGCTCAGTATTCACATGACATTTGAAATTTTATTTCCCAGATTTTACTGTGAGAAAAAAGGGCAAGCTAAGAACCCCGCTTCGGCTCTCTCATTTTGGTAATTCCTCACTAGTGTGTGTACCTATAAAAGACTTCATCTGAATTCCAGTTTAATCTCTCCCTTGACTATCCTGGAGACATTCTGTTTAAACATGTTCTCATTTTCTTCAAGTCATGTTATGTGTTTCTTCCCTGAAGTACAGTGTATTGTCCTCAGAGGGTAATACACGTAACATTTAATACCTAATTGTAAAATAATAATAGCATTTATCAACCCTGAGTTCCACTGGAACTACTAATTCTCACAGCATATACCACATAACTGAGGCCACAAGCTCTGGGACTCCAAAATCCATTTTTAGGTCCAGCAGCAGGGAAGGAGGAAAGAGAAGTCCCTTTGCATGGAGGCCAGTGACTAAACCAAATCTCTGTCCTGGTTCTGACAGCTGCCCTTAGGATTTTCTCTCGCTCTCCCTAAAATACAGTGTTTTTGCAACCACAAGGAAGCAAGAAAAACAAAAGATCCATAAAACATACCTGAATTTCCCTTGCAATGGCAGCTCATTTTCCATTTGTAGTTTTGTACTGAACATTCATTAATTCAACAACAAAACAGTGGATGATCCACAAAGTTTATGGGGAAGTCTTTAATTTCAGTTTCCTTTGTGTAATCATTGATAAGAATATCCTCAGAGTAGACATGTACCAGACACAAACAGCTCTGCATCTGGCTACAAGGATGTAGGTGAAATATGTAAACTAAACAATGTACAAACTAATACAAACCACTAATGCAGGTATAACAATCACAAAATTAAAAATCACAGCTTCTGCCTAAAATTCACAGACTTTGAGTTTACGAGAAGATCACCACCTTTGCTAGTGGAATACACTGCTTTCACCTGAAATATCGCTGCATTTTCCAGACTTCTGGAATCAAGTGGCTGCTTTGCCACATGCACTCTAACAAACACTGTTTCAGCAAGTGTCACTGGAGGAGCCCTCATGTTAAACAGCTTACTGGAGGTCTGACACCCAAAAAACACACCTAAGAAAGCCTTCCCACAGTTGAACATGTATTTGCTTCAAATATTAATATGACACTCCATAACAGTGCAACATTTATGAACATCTGAAAACGTTCTGGCCATGTGGAAATACTATGCCTGCATTCTACACTTCTAAATTTTATTTTGCTTTTAATTTTAATTATCAAAGCAGATGGAAGTTTAAATATTGAAAGTTCTAAGCATAAATTCATTAAACTTGTAAGTTTATTTATGTAAGCAGAGAAAAACAGGCAACTAAAAACAATTGCAAAATATTTTCAGTAATCGAAATGAAGTAACTGACATTAAGTAGGGAAGGGAAATCTGTATTTTGTTTTAATATGCAATTTTAATATAACACCTACTTAGGGTGGCATTTGAGAGCTCACATAAATATTTTAACATTCTAAATTGCATCTTTACTGAACTGTACATAATCACATTTATTATTGCAATTTTCACTGAAACAGAAACCTGGTAAACACACATTTAATCTAAGTACCTTAAAGCAGTTACAGAGCTGTACCTTTGCCTGCACTCTATGTCCATCTTCGCTGTGCCCAGGACTATTTCCAAGTGGAAATGACTCCTTAAGCTATAAATGCACAGTAAGATACATAACTGGCTGCATGACTGAAATGGCTTCCGGAAGGAGGAGGCAAAATCTGAACTGTCACCTCCAACTCTGTTTCTCAGTGACACGGAGGCAGAATCCCACAAATAGCTGGAAAGTTATATTAAGAGGTTGTGTGATGTCCTGCCAGGGTCTTTTCTAGGCTTGTAGAGTACAAAGGTCATATATTGTTTATTTATAGATAAGAAGGATACTGCACAAACCATGAGGTTTAGGGAAGCTTGTGCTTCTAAGCTAAATAATTCTGTGAAACAATGCAATATACACCACATTTTGAGAAATTAATCAAAAGGTGTCCCCTTTAACTCATATACAGTTTTGATTTGAGAAGAAAAGACACATGTCTAAACCCTGCTCAGCTGAGGCAGAGCTTACCTTGACATACTATTTGAAAGAAATTTATAGGAGATTCCTCCTCTTTTAGATAGTGAGCAGTGTCATGATGAGGATTCCTCTTACTGTGTATTCGTAGAGCATTTAGCACAGCTGTATCTTTTGTCTCTAAACACAAAACTACCTTCTCCTCTGGATTTCATGGTTGGACTCGATGATCCTAGAGGTCTTTTCCAACCTAAACAATTCCATGATTTGCGTAGCAACTGTAGATGTTGTAAATACAATGCTATGTGTCCACCCTTGGCTGCAGGGCTTGGTTAAGGTTTGATTCTCACCCCAGTCCTGCCAATCACTCGGTCAAATCACTCCTGCCTTGCCTCTGCTCCCCTGGGACCAGGTAGTAGAGCGCTAATGTTTGCCAGACAGCTGTTGTGTGCCTTAATTATCTCCACAAAGGGAAACAGAATTACTGCAAATTCTCATCCAAGGACATTAAGTGCATGCAGTGTCTGTCAGTAACATCAGCAAATCAGTCAGTATTTTGAGTGCATACAAACACTGGCTGTTCTCTAACAAATAAACATTTTTTTCCTCTTTTCAGTTAAAGAAAGGACTAAAGTAGCTCCCAGTCCTGTAGTGAACCCTGCTTTACCTCCCACTCCTCACTTATTAACAGGCTGGAAAACAAAAGCATATTGTGCCTCTCTCTCCAGACACTGTTTTTATTTGAACATTTCTGATTTTCAAACCTGACAGAGCCTTTAATAAGAGATAATAGGCAAGCTGAATGTCAGTCCCAAGAGTCAGAAAAACACTCCATTTTAACCTGTCTGAAATGCAGCAAACAGCTTCAAGAAAGAAAATGAACAGACAGAATTACTTCAGTATTCTGTGTTAAGACACTTCTACCACATCAGTCCGAAAGATGGGTGTACACTCGACATATATGGCCTCTGGAAGATGTAGAAAGTCACTGATTTTAAAAGTTTATATTCAGGCTTTTTGTTTAGGCTGCATTTAGTTTGATTATAAACAGTATTTTCCCAATTAAATTCAGAAATTAACTGATTTCTTACCTTATCTGAAAAATACAGCTAATGGGGATGTTCCTAAGGCAGTAAAGCTGGTCATTGCTGGTCACTTCTGTCCCCCAGTGCTGAGGTTTATGGTTTCCTCCGATGATGGGCAGGACCATTTTCTCAATCTATTGACGCTCACAGTTTCCTTCCAATTTCTGCTCAACAGCAACACCTGTGGGAAAAATCATTCCCATTTTTTACTGCTTCCAGCATCTCTTTTGCTACTTTTGGCATGGCTTTTGATGGGTTGCATCTTTCACTGCCATCAATGTCCATGGCATTTTCTTCCTACACCTGCTATCCTGCTGCCCTCATTCCTCTCCACCCTAATGATGACTTTTCATTCGTTCCCTTTCCTTCCCCTTTACCTTCTGCCTATCAAGAACACTTATGAAAACCCAGAAAGATGTTTTGTTTAGACCCTGGGTCAAATGTCTGTCAGCAGCCATGTTTATTTCCTGCACTGAAACAGATTTTCAAAACAGCTTCTCTATTTTCCACTGCTAGTGACACCACTGGTGTCAGATTTTCAAGCAAGCACAGCATCAACCTTTCCTGCTCCAACTCTTATGATCAGATATTTGGAATAGCTCAGGGCCAATAGAGCTAAGCAGTTTTCAAAGTCCAGTCTTCTGTCCTGCAGTCTAAACAGGACTTCAGAATTTTTGACATTGTGCCCCTAATCTTTCAGTGACCCATTATGTCATACAAAAAAGAAGGTACTTTGTCTTCTCCAAAGCTTTATCTTTGCATAAGAAATTTAGGATATATGTGGATCAAATATTGTACTATACACAGCTTGTCTTGAATTTTAACCTAGAACTCTACTCGTTTAGAAATACCACTGTTATGTAATGTAATGTCATGCATTATACTTACTATATTTTGCCAAAAGAGAATATTTGACTTTTAAGACAGCTCAGTTTCAGTGGACTAATGTCCACTCAGTCCATTTGCATTAAGAAACCTTCTCAAAATGAAATCTAGTAAGGAAAAATTCCCACAGACAGCAAGACCCTACGGCGATTTAGTTAAAATCAGTCTCTCAATTATCATGATTTTGTATGTTTGTTTGGCTGGTCATTTGGTTTTGCAGGGATAATCTTATTAGTCTACAAAACCTGGTGAGCAAATTGAAATTTTAATACTTCTCTCTTTCTGTTGTTTTCCATTTGAAGCTCTTACTGTGCTTTTATTTCACAGGAGTTGCTACGAAGGGGAAACCATGTCTGCAGACAGTGGCTCAGGCAGCTGAAGTTACTGAAGTATTTATTAGCCCATCCTAAGGAGATCTTGTGTCTCAATATGTAACAGAGTGATGATCTATGTTCTTCCTATCTTCTATAGATGTCAGGGCTCCTCACGCACCTTTACCTCTCTCTTCCCATTACTTCTCTCTACCATTCATCTCTCTTATCACTGGCAAGCAGAAACAACCCAGAACACGCTGATCTCAATAGGCTCCCAGTTAGAATCAGAGCTCTACACAAAACAAACACTATCCAACACAGGACAGCAAAGTCAAAAGCATATGGTGTTTATCCAGCAAACAAAAAAAACCCACTAAAAGTTTGCAACAGGATTAAATTTTACAGAGACGTACTTCCAGAGTGACACCCAGACTCAGCAGCCCAGCACAACTCAGTCTGAAATGTGCAGAGGAGTTAAATGCATGCTCAAATGCTTCATTAACTGGAACCCATCAGGAGTTTTTCTGCTATTACCAAATACGCCCACGCTTAAAACTGATGTGGCTGCTAAGAGTTAACTTCTCTTGAAGCACAGACCCTTTAGGTTACTAGTTATTTCACTCACAAGGCAACTCGGTCCCTGGATTACTTGACTGTGCTCTATCCACCACACTAACCTAATGCCTAAACACCAATTACATTTCAGATATACAATCTTAAAAATCCTTTTCCGGTTTCACTGTTGGACTCTATAAGGCATCCTTCCACCTCCAACTAGCACGAGGTAGTCTCAAAACAAACACAAACAAACTGGCTCTTCACAACAGGTGTGTTATGCTGTAGGACTCCTTGTGAGGGAGGCTGCAAGGCTCAGAGGGAGGTCGGGCAAGTTTACAGAACAGAAATCCACTTCAGTTGCTAATGAGAAATAAACTATGCCTGGCTGCATGTTTCTCTGGGGTGGGGGAGCACCAAGAGATCACTTAGCTGAAATATGATCTACAATTTCCTTGTCCTTACACACTTCCTTAGGCATTTGGATTTGGACAGGGCTGAGGACAGGTGCCAGTCTGAGCAGCTGGAAAGTCCTTCTGCTGCAGGATGAGTCCCAGCACTAGGCTCAGATGTTCCAGCCCTTCCTGAAGGGAACTCTGACTCCGTGCACACTGCTGTGGAGCAAGTGATCAGCAACAGTTAAACAAAATGCACAGTATTACACACTGAAGCTTAACCAAACCCTGTTTCAGCCCACTGGCTCAAACTGAGCAAAAAAGTTTCACAATTGTTAAACAATACTGTTTTAAGGAAAAAACTACCCATTTTTTCAGTTCCACCCAAAACTAAATAGCTCCAGATACAGTTAAAGAATAATAGAGGTTTTGGGAATTTTTAATGCAGTTCGCTTTTATGTTCCAAATTAAATTTCATACATCCAACCAAATCAAAACTGCTCTACTGAACACCTCAAGTTCTACCGATCCATTACCAAGTTTAATGACTTTTAATTCAACCTCTCCACCTGCACATATGAGTCCTTAGTATTCTTAGCTAAATCCCGGAGCAAAGATGATTGAATCTGTGAGAAACACACATTTGCCTCTTCCCCACTCCTATCTATTCCTATCAGAATCAGATGTAAGAAGAAATTCCACCAGGAAAGTCTTTTCAAGAGGCTGCCAACTGATTCTGCAGATTCAGCTAAAGAACAGACTTCAGTGCATTTCTCCAAACAGATTCTCCTCATCTCTCTGTACAGAATACAAGAACAAAACTAGAAAAGGGGCAGGGGCCATGACTACAGCAACACAGAAACTTCACAGATCTGTACAGGCCTTTGTGAGCAGTCAAGGTCTTATTTTCATCTTTCAGGTGAGAATTTTAAGATACTGAATCTTGAAATGGATTATACTTTTGCCAACTGAAATTTCACCCAAACACACCTGGCAATCAGTTCCACCAATTATAATTCATATGCAGCGCCCTGGCTGCAGCCTAGGATGAAGGATGTAGTTACTTGGAAAAATGCTTTCAGTTTCAGGGACGAAAAGCAAATCTTAATGTTTTAAGAAAACTGTTGAATTGTTCAGATTGAAGGTGAAAATTTTGCCCCCTGTCTTTATTCTACGCAATACAACAGTTTTCTTAAACTGTTGAAAAGTGCCCTGCATTACCAACTGAAAGCAGGCTGAAAGCAGGCTGATGTGATTTCACTACGTGAGACTACCCTTGGAGTGTGTGGTCTCCACGTACTGTTCCAGGCTCAGGGCCATCCTAACTGTTGTGTCTTTGTTTTTCTAAGTGGAGGGAGAGAAAAATCTAGCTCCTCTGAGGTTTGGTGTCTAACCCATCTTTGTGTAATTTTTAACACTGATTTTCCTGTGGCTTAAATCAATCCTCCCAGTATGCACAGGAGGCTACTGGGATGTGTCATGTGAACCCCCTCCTTTTCCCGTAGCAGACTTCTGCCTGATGATCTCATTCTCCACTCATATCTTCTCATCCCATCTGTAGGCCAATAACTCATAAATCTGTCCCTTCTTTCAAGGCTTGTCTCATTTCATCTCATCCTGTCTCACGGCTCTTCTTGGGTGTTCTGTTGTCAGTTATGAGTCACTATAACTCAGACTTAATTCAAATCTGAAACTCTCTTCCCTCCCTGTATTACTTGTCAATAAATGCTACTTAGGTCCAATGAATGCCCTGCCTCCAGAAAAGAAAAATAAAAGGAAAAAAAATCCCAAATCATGTTTTTGAACATTATCAAGGAAACCAAACTTACAAACCACAAGTTCAGGAACTTTAAAAATTAAGGCTGTCCTTAATTTTTTTTTTCCCTCCTCGGTGTCATCATTGCATTTAGATGTTACAGCTGACATTCAACTAACCACTCCTCCCTAGTCTTCATTTTGCATCAGGAATTACTCACGTCTGGGCTGTGTAGTAGGTGCAAAGCCATAGTTTTGAAATAAAGGCATCCAAAGCTCCCCATCAACTTAACAGCGCCCTGACATCATGGTCACCACTCACTGCAGAACCGAAGTTCAAAACAAGGAACTGACCCTCCTGCACTGTCTGGAACCATTGCCTTTGTTACCAGACCCACAAAAGAAATCACATTCTCTATTAGTTATTTGATACTAATTCTTCCTGTGCTAGATGCAGAGTGTTTTGGAATGACAAGCACCAGGGTTTTGAAAGTTTTGCAAAGTTTTACAGTTAGGAAAAGTTCCTTTTAAAATGCCATCATCTAGAAATACTGACTGTGATAAAATACTGATTTCAAGTTTCTCAAAGTTACAAATGGAAGGACTCCTTCTGTGAAAACAGAACCAAATTAAAATCTGCATCTATCAAACACTTGTAAGCAGCTTTGTTATACCTGTAATTTGTTTAGAAAATAGTGTACCAGGATAGTGTTAGAAACACGAAATGTTTGCAGAAAGTATTAAGTACATTTTTTCCCCAAAGAAGGAAAAAAATTTCCTTTCTAAAATAGCTTGTTACTCATAGTTAGCCAAATCATATACAGTCTGAAATTTCTAAGAGGAAAATCTGACTTTGAGAGTTTTCTTATTTTGAGGAACGATCACAATCTGAAACTCAAAGTCTATTTTCCCCACAATGATGAGTTTTCAGAACATTAAGGAAGGTCAGTAATTCTCATCTAAAATACTGGATGTTTGATTTGACCACCACCTTTGGGTACAAAACGAATCCATAATTTCAGCTTATAGAATGTTCTCAGATACTATTCTTCCTTTATTGTCAATAAAACTTGTGTAAGCCTTGTTTCTCCTGTCTTTAAGTGATAAATCTTTTGAAGGAACTGCATAACTGAGTGGTAAAACATTTTTTAATCTCAAATGTACTTATTTTCAAAAGGATTAAAAGTTTAAATTATTTAGATACAATTAATCTTCTTGAAAGAAAACAGTATCACTCTTCAAAGTTGAATAGAAACCTTTCCTAAATCTACATTAGGAGATTCTGACAGCAGTTTCCTGTTCTTACAGAGAAGACTCTAGTTCTAAAGTGAGACTGAGGGTGTTTCTGAAGGCTAATGAGCTGGCTCAAGGTTCTAAAACACTTGGCAGAAAACCAAGAATTTTCACCATTGAGTTTACTTATTTGGGACACCACGGCAAGCAACTACTTGCATTGAAGGTCCAATGCTGGGGAAAAAAAAAAAGACAAAATACTGAAAGGAAAAGTACTAATAATACTACACCATCATTCACTGGTCCCATGTGTTGTATCTGCATTATGTGCAGCAAAACCTGGTGCTCTGGGATTTACTATCCATTTTCCATATAAGTTATCTGAGGTTCTCTCAGATGAAATGAACTGCATGAAGTCCCAGAAGCAGTTCAGTAGCAGAATCTGAAAGAGTACATCAACAGTGGTTTTGAACACACTACCAAAACCATGGGTATACACACATAAAAAAATACCAATGTGAATAAACATCTGGAAGCTGATAGAGTGTGTAGTTCAGGAATTAGAATAATATCCAGAGTGACTTTTCTGTTTACTTACATCTGCTTTTCAGTCCCATATGATAATACATTCAACAAGAGTGATTTTTCACATATCAGTGATATAACCATTAAATACATACCTTTAAGAGGTACCTCTGCTTTTGTGGAATAGTTTAAAATATTTAATTATTAACAAGAGTTAATTATAACAGCTTAATCATTGCAATGAGATAACATTAAGATTGCAATGACTGTACAAATAAAGTGTTTTCTCTGAATGCACCTTGGTATTGGTGCACTCTGCAAGCACAACTCTTACCTTTACTCCCATTAGCAGCTCATTTGCTTCCCCCAATTAATCAGCTACGAAGCTGTGTACAGCCAACCTCTGCACTTACATCATCATACAAACATGTATGTAATTCCTTGCTGCCATTAAGCTGTCACATTGCACATCCACAGCCTGTCTGTCATCACGGAATATGGAAAAGGAATCACACAAGTGTTCTCCTTGCTTCAGAGACATGGAACATAGACTCAGCAGAGCTGTGCTACTTTCTCCTGTATGTATTCATAAAACAAAGATCTGTTTTCCTATTATCTAGAAAATTACAACATTTCTCTAGATTGTTCTTGCTTTCCAACTAGAAAGTCTCATTTCTGCACTGAGAAGAACTGTAAATACCTTATTTTCTTTCAGCTGTATCCAGGACATATATACAACCTAAAGCTCACAAAAATCCTTGAGGCCTGGCAAGTGACACAAGACCTCTGGCACCTCTGGGAACCAAAATGAATTTCTTCCTCACTGTAGGCCTAGCCCAGGACCTAATTCTTGAGGTCACTGGAGTGTTACAGTGCCTTAGCCCATCAGTGGAGGTGGGACTGTTCGCTTTGCTTCAGCAGATGTCAGAGAAGGATCCTCTTTCTCCACCACTTCTCAGATGGTCATCAGTGCTCTGGGCAGTAACAGATGGTAAAATCTGACCTGGCTAAAAAATGTTACAGACAGCAGCATCAACATGGTGACCTTGGAGCTGCAACTCTACCTTTTCAAATCTGGCTCCATCTTTTAAGTTCCACAGGGGCATTCTGACTAAACAACTTTCATCCTTCACATGACTTTTCTTTATTTACATCATTTTCTCATCCACTTTGTGTGAGTTAACAAGAACAAGAACTGTAGAGCACACCATGTGTGTGCACCAATTACTGGTGTAGGATATGAAAGCGCAAATACCTGAACACCTTGCAGATTAGTCTCCAGTGGCTCCTCTTTGTGTGTTTTGAGTTCATTTTGCCAGATTACTGCTTCTTCCTTTTAGGGGCAGCCTGAGACAGATATGCTGGAACAGCAGAAGAAGAAGCCATGTGAGTACGAATTTAGTTAGAAAACACAGAATAAACACAGCAAAAGTAAAAACATCATCATTAAAGTACTGTTACCCCCTGCAATCTATGTGGCTGATAAATGTGACACACCATGAAGAACAGATAAACAATCAACAGCAAACAAACCATGTCATATCACAGGAAAGGATGGAATATATTTGCACTGTTCCTTTAGCAATTGTTTCGAACCTCCTGAACTGAACCACCCTCAAGACTACTGGCAGTGCTTGAAGCTTTGCTGGATTTAGTGACTACTTTGCCAACCCTTCTCCTGCTCCCCTTCTTCAGTTGAACCAGAAACGTGTTTTAGCTGGGGTACAACATCTGCATACACAGACACCTCACTGGCTTAGGCCAACTCACCTGGAGTGTGAATGTTATAGGAAAGCTACAATCCAAACCTAATGAAAACTTTCCATCTCTTGGTTACTCAGGAACTGGGGACAAATAATTTGTTGTTCACCAGGGCCAAATCACCTGCCACAACAACTGGCATAAGCTTGTATTGAGTACAGTGATGCTGCACCAGGTCGTATAAGCAGAGAATTTGGGAAAATGCCCTGTGGAATACCTCTACATTCATCACAATAAACACCACAGAATTGTTTTCTCTTGAGACCAGTGAGAAAATGTTTATTCTACCTTTGTGGAAGAGTTGGTTCACTGACATTAACATGAAGATAAATCAACATAAGTACACATATACTGCAACTTCACATAGAGCTGGGTGAGAACAGAAATGTTACAGAATGCCCAGAGTATACTTCATTTCTCCTTCTTTGGTATTTTCCTTGATTCTGCCTGTCTTTCAAAACTCCAGGCAGCCCCACCAACCAGACACTGGCATGGGCCATATCAGGCACGAGTCCAAGTCTCCTCTAACCCTTGGTTCTCCAGGTCTCTGCCTCTCCTCACCATTCTGTCCTGAAGACTGCACAGCAGATTGATGTGTCACCTCATCACAGGTCAGACAGCAGCACAGAGGTCTAAGATCCAGATCCGGTAGCAAAAGACCCACATGCTTGTTCCCAGTTGCAAATGCTTCTGTTTGCTAAGTTTTTGCCTTTGTGTGAACATAAAGCTCTATATATCCATTTCAAACAGGTTCTAAAATGCACCTACTGTTCATGTAAAGTACTTTCCATAAAGGTATTCTTTCATTAAATATCACTGAGCTTGGGTCTCTTATGAATATTGATGCAAGCCTGACATTTTCAAAACTTGGGGCAATGTGATTTTAGAAGATAAAATCTTCCCTAACAGCAATTTCTAAAGATTTTGGGTCTCTCTGAAGATTGCTGAACCTGATCACCCAAAATCACTGTTTTCCAATATTAAGGCAAGGTATATTGTGAAAAAGGACGGAGTGGCCACTATTTGGAAGAGATTAAATGATTTACACATCAGTAACATCCCATGGAGTTCAAAACCATGTCCCTTCTGGGTAGGCATATTCTGCCAGTAGCTGCAAGTATATAATCTCCCTAAGGTAAACTCTAAGGCTAGAGTGGAGAATGATAGATAAAGTAAACTCTGTGCGCTGAGTAACTGCAGGGAGTCTAAAGCTGAGGATCTAATAATTAGTCTTATCTCTATCAAGGTGTAACAAGAATAAGCTGAGAAGTGCAAGAATGCCTGATAAGGCCCCAAGCTCTCCACAGCTGCAGTGAAGCCTCATTGTTCTGGAGAATTTTAAGGCCGATCTCGCGCGGAGGGAACATGAGACATTTCTTTTTGCTGCCTTGCTGCTGATGCAGGTGTCTGGAAGGTACACTTATCCATACGTTTCCCTTCACACACGGCCCAGTGCTGGGCTCCCCTTTCCAGGGCTGCTCAGGCCCAGTGAGCAGCAGGTGCACAGGGAACAGCTCTGGGGCAGCCAAAGTTCTGCTGCCTTGTGGTGGGGAAAGACCAGGGGAAAACTCTCATTAAAAAAAGAGATGTCTTCCCTGGAGTTTTTCCATTTCAATCTCTGCTTTGCTCAAGCAAGTATTTTAGACTTCAGGATTTACTGGTGATTATTACACATTCAAACAGCAGCTAACGCTTCACCTTCCAGATTGAAGGGAACACCCAGGACAAAAAGGTGGTCACTCCTTCCCCATGCTCTAATACAAACTCAAACAAAACAGTACCAGGCTGGAGTGCAGTTGCACACTTCTTTCTCTGGACTCTTTCTCTGGATGATGTGCAAGTGCCTGAGTAACAACTTTATGGGGCTCTTCCTCCAAAACCAAGACAGTTTCTCTCTGAAATGTGCAAATGATACGGCACCAAGTTCTTTCATTTTACATTCGCATGGTACTGTGGACTCTCAGCTTTCTCATGCATCATGTGTTGCTTGCAAATTCACACTGAAAGCGAGCGGAATGTTGTCACTGGCTTCAAGGAGAGCCCTAATGGCTTTTGTGTTAGTTTAAAGTGTAGCAAACGATATCCGTTTCCTTTGCCAGCATAAAATACTGTACTTGGCATATAAAAAACTGTTTGACTAAGAAAAAGGACCCAAATTTTCTCTTTTTAGTTCTTCAAGCCTTTTCAATGCCTATGGCCCTCCAGGCAGCTGCACTACTTTAACAGAGAAGTGGAGGAAGAGAAACTGGAAAAAACGTAACTGAAATATGAGTAAACAACCTGATCTGCAACACAGATCTGTAGCAAGCCTGGTTTCACTGCGAGTCAAGTTCAAGACAAGTTTCATCTTCACAGCAAGTAGCAGAACATTTTTACTCAGTATTACAAAGCATGAGCACTTCACAAGTTCATATACTTAAAACATGTTGCCCATAATTGGGTCAAGTGAATGTTTATGCCACATGCTTTTTTCCCCCAAGTTTCCTAAAGCTCTCGCAAAGTCCAGAGCCTTCTTTTTGCATTTTCTGAGAGAGACAAAACAGAATGAGAAGTTTGGGTTACCCTACACCTTCCTTTCTTAAGCAGAAGACAAATGTATCATTCTCACTTCAAGATTAAGTTTTATTACCTGGGATATTGTTGTGGCTCTCAAGTCTAATTTAATTCACCCCAATGTCAACTGACAAAGCAAAATCTTTATTTACACAGCCTGCAAAAACGTATCCCTGACAGGCTGAAGCACACAGACTGGAGCAAATACCTTTATCTGTTCCGCGGTTTGCACAAACACTCTTTGCAGCCTGCAGTGCCCACTTGACAATTCTGAAAATCCAACCCCTGCACGGTACCATTGCTACTTGTACTACAATATTTGCTATTTGACTGGGGGATGAGATCCACAAGGAATACCATTTCAATAGAAATTCTGACCCACAAAGTCACTATCCCACTCCACAGGTCTGTTCTCTGCCAAATGCAACTGGTCCAAGTCTGTCATCATGTGTCCCATCTGCCTTTCCAGTGACCCCGTACCAGCAACCTCATGCAGGTAAATCCCCGAGGAGCTTGTTCCAGGAAGGGCCTCTAATGCTGCATGTGGAGAGGGCAGATGGGATTTGCAGCAAGCCACAGCTTGATCACCCTGAGAAAATGCCACTCCTTAGCCAGCTCCTCTCCTTTAACACACGTATGGGGGGTCCAAAAAGTCCCTAAAGCAGAGGAACAGCGCTGCTCGGCCTCACAGGGGCTTTAAAGGCTGTGAAAAAATGAAATGCTACATGAATGACATCCAAAAGTCACAGGCACAGCCTTTGTTAGTGCTGAATGCAATGATGATGATGATCTGAAAAAGCCAAACTTTACATTAAGAATCTGACTGAAGGGATTTGGACCTGATTAGAGGGTTTAAACTAGGAGATGTTCCTTACAGTAACCCAATCTACCTCAAAGAGACTGTCTACATCAAATCCATATCGCTACTTTTATTTCCACAGTGGAACTGCACTACCAAACATACTGACTTGAGCTGGCCACAAAGAAAAGTGCTGGCAAAAATGATTCTGAAACAATTTAGAATACATAAAATGCCTATGCTGCTCTGGCATTTTCCGTCAAGAAACAGTTCACAAAGCTCTGCCTTGAAGGCCACACTTATTACTTACATGTACAGAAACCAGCACTTAGGATGACCCACCTGTATTTTAAATACAGGGGACTGAGGCATGGAGAAAGAATAATGTCCATCCTCTCCTAAGAAACAGTGCAAAAAACTATCCGAAGTAAATACATGATTTGTGAACTATTACACATTGGGCTTTTATTTTCATTTAGACGTTCCTTTCCTAATCCTTAAACGACTAGAAAATCATTAGTCTAATTGAAGACTACGTGCCTTTATTTCCTCCTTCCCCTCGGAGCAAGGCCACACCAATCAGCGTGTGTTCATCCTGCAAATCAGTCTCTGGGAGCGCCGTGCTTTCCTCAGCAGCTGGATGCTGGCTTCAGCGCCAAGCTCCACTCAGCTGCTCTGCTACTTGCCACTAAAATGCAGCACATCAATCACTTGCACTGCTCACGAGAATTAGCACAACACAAGTCTAATTAGAAACTAAACACTGCGTTATCTGCAATGATTTGGAGATGGAGTAAGCTGATACGTGTTTTAGAAACCTTTCTTGCCGCACAGTAGTTCATGATAACACCCACCTCACAGCTCATTAGTGAATCAAAATATTATACTGTATAAATACTACTTTGCTCTTTTCCCTTTTTACAGAAGCCCCAGGTCTCAGAAGCCTCCATTACTGAGCACATGTGACTTGGTTATATTGGAACATTGTAGGAAATGGAAAGCAGCCCTGACTGTCCAAAATCAGCAAAATGAAAGCCAGTATACTGTATACTTTGGTGCTCTCTCTAGAGAAGTAGCCCCAACTAGCCTCCAGACATTTTACACTGCAATACTTACTGGCAGAACACAAAGAAACTCTACACTGCATGACGCTGTGCATGGACCGTCAGTCCTTCTGCGCTGGGCTGATCCCTTTCACTCGCTCTTTCCTGGAGAAAACAATGTAACCCACTATAAATCCAGACAACACTACTGCAAGCTTCAACCAGGAATCCAAACATGAGCAGGGGGAAACCTGGCAAAGAGCTGAAGCCAGAGACGTAAATGTTTAACAGCAAGAGAAGGACGTGAAGGGATATGCAGCTGTTTTGCTGCACAGCTTCTCCAAGGGGGAATTGGAGAGCACAGACGTAGACCACTTTCTCACTTCTAGTTGAGATAAACATTTACAAGCCATTCATTTTAAACAGGAAGGCATAACATTAGGACATGACCTTTATTTCAGTGTGAAGGCAAGCCACCTCAGCCCACTGCACTGCAGACATCCAGGAGAGATCCATACTGTTCCACTGCTCTGTTATTACAGGTGGGCTGGATTTTAGATTCAATGAGGAAGGTGCAATTTTATGGCTCTGTGGAAAAATCTTTAAAATGCTGGCGGGTAGATGTCTAATAATGCCAGACTGGTGCTGCAAAACATCATATGTAGATAAAGCACTGAAGAAAATGTCTGTCTGCCAATGAATGAGCATTTAGGCAAATAATTCTAAACCGTACACGCAGATTTGGTGTCATTATACTACTATTACAGATGCCTATCCTGTTTTTCTTCTTTTAAAAGGGTGCAATTCTGATGCTTTATCATTAGCATTCTAGCTGGAAGCTGATAGAACTTGAAAGACACCAACAAAAGACACTGGAAGATTAATTTAGAGAGAAAATGTGCAGATTTTGAAAAGCCACAATCGACTTGTAGCTTGAAAGATGAAACACACTTCTTATTTGTATCACATCCCCCATGCTTCCCATATGGATATATACGTGCAGACAATTTTTTACTGTGGGAAACTATAAGATATCACTTTGTATTAATTGGGAAGTACATATTTATAGCAATTTCTTATAAAAATTTAAGTAGGTCAAAGACTGAAAGGTCCTAAGTTTGGGCTTTTGTATCCCAACCTGAGACAGTTTAATAGGTGGATCTCCTGCACAGAGCTGACTGAATGCTTTGAAACCTCTGATAGGGGTATCAGCAAGTTTTCTAGATTGGCTCTCCAAGACTGTAATTTCCAGAATGACCAGTGATTTTTAAACTTTGGCTCACAATCTTTAAAAAAAAATTGTAATATCCATACAATCCATGATAGAATCTGGTAATTCTGCAGGGAAAAAAAATTGTACAAATATATTAAAAGCAAAAGTCTTCCCTGTTGTGAAACTGGCTTCTCATCACTGAAAGCCTTAAGTGGACCCTCAGCCTTAGCTTACAATTCCTCTCAATCAGGAGGAGACAGAGGAACCCCTCAAGAGGTTTAGTTCAGGGTTAGAAAACAATTCATTCCAACACCAACTGGAGAGAACCAAAGCTCTGGAACATGCAATTCTGAGAGCTTGAGAACATTTTTTTTGAAGAAGCACCAGACACAACATATGACTTGGAAATACAAACTGTACCAAACTAGAAAAGGTCTTCTGCATTATTTAATAACCTGGAAAAATGCTAATGCTGTTTTTCATTTTTGAAAACTGCAAATACTTTTAAGTGAAAAGCAAGTATACTGCTTCTGCTGAGACAGATATGCTGTGCTTTGTGAGGTACTAGCTTTTTCAGATAGGCCACTCACACAAACGTGATTTTTACTAGACAGTTTTTTTCCATTCTGGAATACTTTTATTGCCATTTGGTTTTCCTCAATAATAACAAGTGCAAAACAAATATTTCCTGTGACTCTAGGAACTGCTTCAGACACTGAGACTGGGACTGCAATCCATATCCATAACACACTCCACTGAAATCTTGGATCCAAAAGCATACATGAATCTGAAAATCAAAACTAGTGCTACTCTCTCATCAGATCAAAAGCAAATAATTAGGAACATGTTTTAGAGCACCTGGCTGGCACCTCATTGAAAAATGGGGTACAGATTTTTAACTTCAAACAAAACTGTTTTAAACAATTCTATGCAGGCACAGGAATTACCTGGGAGCTTCTGCTGATTTTCAGTTGACTTCCAACTGAGAACATGCAAGAAGTGAAATGACCATGTCCTGCCTATGAACTTTTGAAGAGAGTATATTTTTATACACAGTTCTAGTAAGGAAAAAACAAAAGACAAAAATCAAATTTAAAGCAATGCTCAACTGCTGGGAACCTATTTGTAAGCATTATGTCAGCAATTATATCAGCATTAATTTATGATTAAAACTTCAGGAAAAAGTAAGTTGAAAAGAAGGAAAGAAAGACTTTGGGAAACACATAAAACTCACAAAGTTTTCTTTACTTAATTAAAGAATGGTGCTGGCTGGCATTGCCAAGCCCTGCAGTGCTCTGACACGTCTGATTTTGCTGTATAATTCTGATTTTATTTTTGTTTCATGAAATTTACTGTTCCTGTTTAAAAGGTTTTTTCTTCTAAGAGATTCACCTTCTATTTATATGCAGATGAAAATGATCTAACTTGAGATGGTTAGACTCATGAATACAGCCCAGAGACATTTAAAAAAGGGGGTGCCTCTTCAGTGCAAAAAACTAGTACAGTTCATCTGCAATTTAACAAAACAGTAGGATCTTAGTGCAAGGCGTGTAAAGCTGGATGTTCTTTTTGTTCTAGGCTGGCTTTCAGGTTATAAACATTATGAACTCATTTTATCTGAGAATTAATTGCCACAGATCCAGGCCAGTCTGGTCAGGTGAAAAGCAGCACAGGGCAAGACAGAGAAATGAGAATTTCAGTTAAGCCTCAAAACACATTAATAAAGGTATGATCTTTATAAAAAGAATAAATGTTCATACTACATAATGTATATATGTATGTTTTAGATTGTTCTATATTTCTGGTAACAACTGTGGTTATTGCACAGAGAACAGTAATTTGTCCAAACGAAACCATAAATAATTAAGGCCAGGATTTTGACATCAGATCTGTGTGGGTGGATTTTTGCACCCCCGCGGATTCAATGGCAGGATCAAAGATTAGGAAAGCCAGAAATACACTCAGAATGTGAATACTGCTCCAGTCCATCACCTGGCATTTCCAGTGCAGGGAAGGGTCTGCTTTCACTGCCACCCTCCCATCCAAGGGCCTGGGACAGACACTGGCAGAACAGAAGACGATGGCATTCTTGTCCCACCCTGCCCATAGCAGCCAATTCCTACCCCATCCACCTCTTCCAGTTACGAGTTAGAGCTAAGCAAACACAGAGCTGGCACTTGGAGTTCCACTTCTCCTGACTATTCTAATAAAATAAGTTGAGCCTAAACCCCTCCTCTAAAGCTGTACATCAAGTTCATATTATAGGCTCTTTTTTTTTTTTTTTTGACTTCCTAAAAAGTAGTGTTTATTTTTATTTCAGCTGTTCTGAAAGTAATCAGAGAAAAACTCCACCCATCGCTGGTGTTTATGGTGTGGGGCAGGGGCAGATCTGCTGCTTCTGCTGAGTAAGTCGTGGACACCTGTCACACAAAAAGTAACTCGATGCTATCAAACACCCTCATTTCCCTTGATACAAGAGAACTTGTTGCAGTAACATTTGGGAATCTTGACTTAAATCATCATCAAAATACAGCTCCCATTCATATGGAATAAAAGGGAAAATACTACGGCTGACATTATGGACAGAACCAGCCCAGTTGCCAGTTCCCCAGTTGCCTTAATTTACGGGAGAAATTCAAAGCTTATCAACAATTCAGCTGATTTCCATGGAAACAGGATTTCAACTTGTGAATCAAAACTGCATGAGGGCCAAAATGCCATACACAAATTATAAAAATATTTTTCCACACTGGGAGTCTCAAAATAAGAGGCAAATAGTTAAACAGAATAGAAATAATGAATCCACAAGGGACTCATTTTTCATCATCCACGCTATCTTCTTTTGTATAATGCATATCTACCTATATATGCCTGCGTTTTGAATATTTCATTAAATGCCCTAAATATCAACATATTTTTATGGTTTTAATATCTCTAATAACTTAAAAGCAGAAAGTATGTGGAGAAGACACATCAACATTTAGTTCAGCATCTCACCACAGGCCAGTCGCGATCTGGACTTAAAGTTTGCTTAAACTCTGCTTATGGAAACAGTTGAATACATTTTTACTGAGTATCCCAGTGGAAATATTATCAATAGCATTCTCTATTCAGAATTATCACTTCACCTGAATACCCACAAAAAATGGATGATTATTCCCCTGGAACACATTGGGAGTATGTGATTTCTCTAAGCAAACAAGGCTCACTGTTGTACTTTTGTCTTTGCAGTAACTCAGGCTCTTGCAACAAATACTTGCAGTAACATCTAACATTGTCAGTGACAAAGCTATGTAAGAACTAGATTATTTTGTATTTTTCAGTATTTCAGTGTAGGAGGTTTTACAGTCCTCTTTCAGTTTACACAATTTTTCATAATCTACAAAACAAACCCAAAAGTGCAAATATCCAGTTCAGCCCAAGGATACAGAACAGCATGTGGTGTTCTGCATTATACCAAAACTACTGAATTTTTTAACATCTGACTGTCTAGGAAGAGCTTTTTCAGATCACATAACTTGGAGAAATTTTAAATTCTTTATAAAGATTGTGCAGTGTTAGGGATCTGACACAGCTCAGATTTTACATTTATGAAAATAAGAGACAAAGTTTAGCAACATTATTTTTCAGCTCTTTAAAAAATGAACAGATTCCCTTCCAAACTGAAGAGTTACAAAAAAAAAAAAGAATTTAATTCAACAGCTTTAATTTAAATTACTGGGAGTCCTTCCATTCCATCCTATGACAATTTTAGCTGGCACATAGGTGGTGGTTTGTTAGTTTGTTTTTTTTTTCTTCCAAATATCTTTACTCTTTGACCAGATCTTTAAGATGGTTGAATATTTATCCACTAACTTTTCAGTTTTATGCCCAATTTTCTTTTTGAATAAATAGCATGCACTGCGGATATATACTGAAATATAGAAGAATACTTCAGAATTGTGTATTTGTTCTGCTGGGGTTTATTAATTCTTTCTACATAACCCTGGGTTTAGGAAACCTTCAAAGCACTCCCGGAATAAAACAGCGACGTTACATGTAACTTTTTCTAAGTCAAGGAATCATGATTTCCTAAAGATAGCTTCTAATGAAAGCCAGGGGTTTTTTTACACCACCTGTACTGATGCAATTATATTTAATCACTGTTAAGAGTCAAGATTTTTAGCAGCTAGATGAAGTATACTGGATTAGCTTAATAGCCATATCTTTCTCAGACTTTTTAAAACCTGTTTTTCTTTCCGTTGAAGCAGAGAGCGAGGGGATTGGAAACTTCCAGTGATTCTTTTGTAGACTGAAGTGGTTTAACTCTGTCTGCTCATATAAGAAGACAACTCTAATTCTCACGGGTCAAGAAAGAGAACAAACAAAAACTACATTCCCTCTCTACATTAGCCAGAAGCACATATTGTCAGAAAGGAAACAGGACAGAAAACATTAGCTGCTGTACCAAAATATACAGGCACAAAATAAAACCCTTCAGGAAATTTGAGACACAAATCTCTTCAAAGTTTCACGAAAAAGAGAGCCCATGCATTTAGAGCTAAACTGGATGAATCCATCACTTGACTCAATACCCCAAGGAAAATGTGGCACGTAGTATATTAAGTTAATAAAAAACAAACAAATGTACAGCTAATAAGTCTGAAAATTCAAACCTTAAGTTCCTCATTATAAAAGCCACAAGTGACTTTCTAAGCAGGACTACCCAAACCACTATGCTGCATCCCCAGGGACAATCAGTTTTCCTTCTCATCTTCTTTGCTGCTTTTGTACTGATGTATAAAAGTTTAGTTGTCTGGGGCTCAACCACTTTCAGGCAGCTTTGAGCAGTCACCAGCCTAGTGATGAGATGACCACACGTGATGAAAGGACAAGGTTAACTCACAATTTTGGAGTTAGTGTTGGTGTTTCATGTGCCACAGGATGAATAACAACATGAGAGGCCCCTATTCTTCTGAAATATAATTGGCTTTTCTTTAGAGAACACCATGGAGAAACACAAAAAACAGGGTAACATTCAGGTCATGCTCAGACAGATTGACTTCCTGGTGCCTCTTTCAAACCTTATCTTCCTCCTTCTCCTCTCTCGGAAATGCAAATGGATCACCCCAACGTTCCTTTTGACAGTTGTGCTTTCCATGCAAACATTTGGTGACTAACTAGAGATTGCTAACCAGAGACACCTAAAGGCTGGCTCTTTGATTCCATTTTCCTTCAGACATGCTGAGCTCCAGAGCTGCCTGCTGCTTCGTCCACCTCGCTGATGCCCCCTCACTGCCCTGTGGTTTCCTTCTGCCTCCTGCATCCCTGCTGAGAAGGGGAGAGCCTGCTTAGCCAGACACAGCTCCACTGCCCACTGCTGAATTAAACCCTTGTGGCTCCCTTCCCACTAGCCCCAAATCTTACTTCACTTTTGTGCATTGCTCACAGGTTCATCCCTCTCTTCCCTCTCTCCTGGACTCTGCTGTGTCCTGCAAAAGTGGCCTTTGTTTTGCTCCTTTTCCTGGACAGTTCAGCTGCTCTTGTTCTTTGGCTCATTCCTTTAGGGTTAGATGTTTTTTCTCAGCAATTCCTCCTGTGAACTGGAATCACATGTCCCACAAATGATCCTGTCTCTAATTAGGAGATCTTTTATGTCTCTAATGTACATGTGCATGCCAGAATTTTCCGCCACACGATGCAAGCATCTATCCTCTTCTCTGCTTCTTGCTTTTGGGATTTAGAGAAATCCCTCTGCTACCTCCTGTACATTTTCTTCAAATATTTTTCCCAGCTGTTCCAGGGTTTGTGTATTCATTCCTGGCAATTTTATTTCACCCTTTCATTTTGCCTGGTGAAAGTGTAAGAAAGCTCTACCTTCGTCTTGTCATTTTTATCCCCTTTGTCAGGCTCATGCACAGATACAGCTCTTCCACATGTGCCTGTATTCTTGGTCTGGCAGTTTCACATTCTGAGGGGTCTGGTTCCTTGCAGGGGCTTACTCTGCCCATTTCTAGGTGCCGTTAATCAGATTTTTTTCTCTCTGTGGGTCTCTCAGCCTGCCTGACGCTAACCATGTTTCCATGCACACCATGCTAAGTAAATAACATGAGCGTTCCATATTTTTGCAGCAAACTTTAATATGGGTATTCAGAGAGCTTTACTACCTATAATATGTGGGTATCTCAGTTGGGTACAACGACAGTAAAATACCCAGTGTTTCCAACTATGCTCCTCTTTCTACGTTCCAGTTGGGTTGCCACAGTCACTGTGACAGGAGGTTGTTCTTGTAAGTTTAGCAGGCACTTCCAAATCTCCTCACCTCCGTCCTGCCTAAGTAGTGAATTTCTTTTCCTAGACTTCTAACAACCATGTTTAGGAAAACTACAACATTCTCTAATGGCAAGTTTCCTAAGAAGAAGTGATGATGTCAGTCAGGCCCAACTGCACATCAACATTCTTGCTTGAAAAAGGCTGGAGGCAATGCTTGAACCTAACAAATCACCTGGCAGAATGACTTCTCTCTTCTGCAGCACAGCTCCTTGACTCTGCAGCAGACGCAACCTGTCTCTCCATTAATTCATGCCTCTAAGAGCTTCTAAGCCCCATAAACTGAAGGGAAATTACATTTTAATCAAGTACATAAGCTCTGATAAATAGTCAGAGGCTGTGCTCTGGGAAGATGCTCAACCCCACAGGAGCAGAGCACCTCATGTCCCTGCTGCTGGGAGGGGGCTTGGCAGGTGGGAGCTCCTCACTGTCCCAGGCTGAGAAGCTCCACTGAGTCTCCAGCACAGATGCACGTGCCTGAGGCATCCTCTCTGAGCCTGCACCCTCAACTCGGGGCTGGAGGAGGCCAGAAAGGATTCCCAGGACAGGCAGCGCGTCCAGGCGGGTCCAGGGGGCTGCCACACCCAAAGAGGCACAGCACCCTCAGGTCTCGGACACGAGCACTGCAGGGCTACACTTCAAAGGAGTAAAAACTCATTTAAAGTGCTTTATCAGAGCAAGTGGAAGTCCTGCAAATGAGGATGTCAGAATTGAAATCGTTCTGTGGGGTCACCGTATGCTTCATTTGGCCACAAATACCACCAAACCACACCACCAAATGCTCACATCCAGGAGAGCAAAGTGCTGGGATTCAATCTGCTGCTGCCTCTCTTGGAAGCCTCAGTGAGAGCAAATTTCAAGAGCTGAGTTCTAAGATTTGGGACCAGTGCAGGCCTTTCTTTTTGCAAATGCGATTTTAAGGCTCGATTTAATTGTTGCTAAAAATAAGGTAATAGAAGGGTTCCGGTCTTGCACTATAATGAACTGCAGGCTCAATTGTTTGAAGAAGGAAAATTGCATTGATGAGACTGGATCAAAGACAAACAAAAAGATCAGTTATTTCCTCTTGAGGGTAAAAAATTTGGGAGGCTCATGCTTTTTCAAGCAGCCCTTACTGTGGTTTAGAGGCAGAGAGATCTTGTAGTCAAATTTGATTTATTAACAAAACAACAAGAAAAAAAAGATATGTGGGCACATAAAGACTCCAGTGTCAGAAAAGACTCAAAGAAAACCAAATGTAGCAGTTCCTATTACAAAGTGGAACATGTGCCCAAGCTTGCTTTGTTTCAGAAATGAGCTGCAACACAGACAAGGGAATGGCATTTGTAACAGCTACAACTGTCTACCATCCCCAGGCAGGAAACCTCCTGCTAAACTTCAGAGGCACCACCATTTTTAATTCCTTGCCAACATATACACTTGTCGCAACTGTTGGGATGCCAACCATTTCATGACAGAATCCAAACAGCAAGAATTTTTAATCCACGGAACACTCAGAGCAAGTTATGTCAGTCCCTGTGCCTCATTCCAGTCTGAGAATAATACATGGCACAGCCATTACAATTAAATCTACATACACTTAAAATTATTTAGTCTTTCATGCCTTTTTTTAACGATTGTTTGTTGTAGCCAGTTTACTACATCTGAATTTCGTGGACACACTATTTCCTTGTCCAATAATACTGAAATTAAAAAAAAAAGACAGAGCAGAGAGGTCAGGTAATTGCTTGAACCCAGGTTGTACAAAACCAGTTTTACAGATGCATGACCTGATTACATGAACCAGCTCAGGAGCCCTAAACTCGCCTGTGATTTGTGAAGCTCTTCCAAAGAGAGATGAGTGGTCACATGGTATTGATTAATCATGTCAGGCTGCTAAACCGTATCTAGAAATGGGAGAAAGATACACTGCACTTTCTTTAAACTACTATCCTATAAGCAGTATTTGTAGTAGTGCTGCATGAACCTAAAAATTTAGGGCAGTCTGTGTGCCTGTGATCAGCAGCTCCACATTTACACTGAAAACAACAAGTCCTTAAAACCTAATTTTCAACAACAGTGTGCACTCTGGAGTTTTTACAGACAGAAGCAGTTCCCTCCCATAAAAAATTAATTAAAAAACCTTCAACAAAATGTAAGAATCATATCCTGAGTGTCACATGCCTAGGTTTAATCAAATACCAGATATACCTGTAAAAGGGCTCCACTACCTTCCTTTAACATTCCACCTTACCCTATTCTGCTACCTGTCTCAAGAATTGCTACAATCCCCTGACTGACACATTGGGTTGGAAGTGCCTAAAGTCTTTGAAAATGTGAGACAAGGAAGACAGTGACCTCAAAACTGATGGGGTTTTACTCAGCATCTGAACTGGGTTTCTTAAAAGCCAGTGTCTCTCATCTCAGGCCACCTGAAGACAGAGAAGTGACAGGAAAAGGGGGAATGGCTTCACACTGACAGAGGGCAGGGTTAGATGAGATTTTGGGAAGAAATTTTTCTCTTTGACAGTGGTGAGGCCCTGGCACAGGTTGCCCAGAGAAGCTGTGGCTGCCCCTAGATCCCTGGGAGCGCCCAAGGCCAGGTTGAATGGGGCTTGGAGCAACCTGGGATAGTGGAAGGTGTCCCTGCCCAAGGCAGGGGGTTGAACTGGATGGGCTTTAAGGTCCCTTCCAACCCAACACATTCCGTGGTTCTGTGATTCTGTGGTTCACTGTAAAGGAAAAATTAAAGACTGACCAGAGGTGTCCTGAATTGTCCTGTTAAAAGCAGCACACCTCTTCCCAGCCAGTTTAACAGGCACTGGCTCCAGTCCCAAGCAATGTGGGTGTGTGGGTCATCTCCTGGGACTTCAACCTGCTGGTCATGGGATACCCAGGAGTGGGCACTCACCATACCTGATGAGGATACAGGTACTTCCAGAAACCTCCCTTCCATGCAGAGCGGGTTTGTAAAGTAGGTAGGGAAACCCACCCATCTCATCTCATCACCTACAGAGAAATGATGCTTCTGGGTGCTTTAAATACAGGAATATCAACTTATTTGATGACTATTTTTCTCAAGTTTTGCTTTAGCTGGGTATGACGCTTCCAGGGATAAAAATTCACATAAGCTAATCATTTTTTTATTTAAAAATTTTATTTAACTGATTACCAATATAAGCAAGTTATTGGAAATAGCAAAATAATATTATGAGACTATGAAAGTACTTGGTGACCTGTTTGGTAATTTTAAAAAATATGATATTTAGAAAAATAAAGAACATGACTTATACCAAAATCTTCAAGAAAGATCATGACTTACCCTAAATACCCTAAATTAACATTACTGCTGTTCTACCTTTCTCCTGGTTACCCAGAGAGTTTAAGCATCCTCTTATGCTATTTCTTGCGAGATCTTTTTGTTCCTTAAAATCTTAAAATAAAATGTCTTTTTTCCAATGTTTGATAGAGCTTTTTCTCACAGGACCTCCTGCACAGGAATCCTGTACAGAGACAAAGAGCCACATGCTGAAAACCACTGCTGTGTTTAACTAAAGCTGTCGACGCTTTTTAAAACCCATCAGAAACAGGACTGAATTCTAAGGAACATACATTCATCTCGTGACCATTTTTCAGCTGGAGATTGAATCAGCCAGCTGACTGTGCAAATGAAGATTTTCTTTAGAGAAAAAAAAGGTTATAGTTGAAGTACAAAGTTCTCAGAATTTAAAAGATGCCAAAGGAAAGGCTGCCCTCTGCTCAGGAAAAGTGAACTGTTATGACTGAACTTGCCTATGACAGCAGGTCTGAATAATATACTCAGCACTGAAAGTTCACCCCAAATATTTTAAGTTTGGCAATATTCTAAGGAACAGATAACAATGACAGTAAGAGGCAACCAGGCTCTCCCACAATTAACTTCCCTGGTTTTACTACTCTCATTTCAGTTGCAGAAAGTCAGTACCTTTACAATTATCTAACTTTAGGCTATGTATTAATCTTTATGTTACATACTGTATTTCTACCCCAGCACATTCCTTCTCTGGGGAAAAAAAAAGAAAAGAAAAAAGGATTATCAGTCATTTCCTGTGGGCTGGAAAGAAATCCAGCTTGAAAGGCTTGCAAGAGCAATTTAATATTGGAGCAACTGCACTGTCCATTCCCTGTATTCATTGCTCATCAGCTGAGTGAAGATCGCTTGTGTACAAGGGCATCTGCTTTTCACAGGTGGGTCTGACAAGCCCAAATTATTCCATTTATTGCAGAATTACAAAGAAAATTGCAGCTGAGAGAAAAAAAAATCCCACACAACCAAACCTCCTTCTTCACCTGAACACATCCAAATTAACTTTTAAGCAACTTAACAAGCATGGGGTCAGCCTTTCCCCTCAGCTATTGTTTATTGTACACACTGATGATGTTCTGACTACAAATTTATTTTAATTAACTATTTGTGACATTATCATTGGGCATTACCTGATTTTATTGTTAACTGGGTTTCTTCCTCAAAAAATTAACTTCAGCCTCCAGAGACTTTAACCTTAACAAGACTTCATACATTAGAGTTCTTGGAATAAACCACTTCATTAAAAATACACGAGGATCAAGTTTTAGAAGATTTTAATTTAGTTTCTGATCTTGCAATTTATTCTGAGGTCTAGTCCTAAAGAGATACACGTATTACTAGACGTAGATACGTCAGAGGTAGCAGTAATAACTCACCGTTTTCTTCATAAGAACTACCACCTCTTAACCAGATTGATATTTTTTCTTTCTCTCCATTTTAAAAAGGAAGATTCTTATGATGAGCTATTTGTGTTTTAAATTCAGTGTAAAATATATGGACACACAAATTTCAGCTTTTTAACACCGCTGGAACTAACTAAAGACATAAACCCAGACAAAAACCAGCAAACTGGTAACATTTCCTCAATAGAAGTCATCCCTCTAGATAATTATTGAAGGCCTCAGAACTCCTGACCCCAAGTACCTTTTCATCAGATACACAGCCCCAAGCTGGTGTCCCCAGGTGTTGCGAAGATAAATGGGCTTCACAGCCAATAAACACAAGCTGGTTTGGACCAAGCTGTGAGAGGAATCAAATCATAGATTCCAAGGGCCCTTAGAGAAACTCGTGTTGTGGCAGCTCTCACAGACCACTGACCTCCCAGGACTGACATTTCAGCTCATCTCAACTGCCTCAGAGCTGACATAAAAGATGCACAACCCCTGAAGTTAAAAGGTCTGCCACATACAGGGCTCTGCCCTCAGACACAGGCAATCCAAACCACTTTACATATTTATACACATGTAGGCATGAACACACAGGTTTCCTATGCAAAACAAGATAGTATCATTCTGTGCCAGGATTCCTGGGCAGCTTTTTCATGTGCTTGATGTAATCCACAGTTGGGCCATGCAGGCTCCAGATCAGCATGATGGATTCCTCAGCCAAATGCTAATTTACAGTAGTCATTTCCAGAAATAGGACACTGATGTAATGGTTACACAAGTCTTTGCCTGTGTTCATTAATACCTCTGGTGTTCTGGGGTGCACAGTGTGGTACTTGTGTCCAGCTATCGTTCTTATCTACAGCATGTGGAGTGATAGCAAGGAGAGAAAATAGGCATGCTTTGCCTTTATTGCAGAGGCACAGATGATGGGAGGATAGGGGATAACCAGATTCAATAAATAAATAAACAAATGAATCTGCATGCTGTTGATTCCCCCACACTTACTACTGTGCATTCTACCACAAATATTCTCTTTGATGCTCACAAGAAAGATGAGCTACAAAGGCTGCAAGAATGCTTATGCCCATTACTGTCTTAATTATAAACTTGTTGTCTATAAACAAATGAAAAATAATTGTTTGTAGGCCCAGGCCAAACTCCTAAGGCTATAAAGTGAGCATTCCATTATTTGTCATTTGTCATAAGCAGCATTTTATATGGCCCTGAATGTGAACACCTGCAACATTAACAACTGTGCCCAACACGCATTTAGAAAACAAGGTTTCTGGAATGTGTTTTAGTTATATATATGATCTGAAACAAGCCAGAGAAAAAAAGTCATGTGTAAGAGAACACACTGATAGCCTCTGGAAAATGATCTTTATATAAAATCCTATGAGTACAGCCATGGAGAAGGGGTCCTGATGACATCTCAGCTGCCTGTACTACACTGACAGAGAAATAAGGAAATACTGGAAGAATTAAATTCACCGAATATAAGATAATGGACACCACTACAGAACACAAACCAAAAGCACTAAGGACAAGCAATGCATAAACTCTACACAGTGCAAATATTGCAGCTATTTCTCAGGAGCTAAGAAAGACAAAATACATTGTCCTACTCAGCGGTTCCTATTTTCCCTGCTTACACTAACACTTATTTTTCATAGTTAAACACTTCTGTACTTAGACACATATTTTCAGAAGAATAAAGAAAACATAATACATACTTTCATTTTTTAATACTAAGCAATTTCTTTATATATACATATATACATTTATATATATTTAATTCTGGTAGTAAACATGAGCTTATTGTTCTTTTTGCTTTGATTGCTTAAACAAATATTGCATTGAAATTTTCTAACAATGCCATTGCTCCTATAGACAGGTGCCAATGCACAAACAGGATCCTCTCTGCCCTAGAATTATACCTTCATGCTTTGCCTTGGCTTCTACTTTGCAACTAAGTTGTTTGTTCTTTTTTTTTAATCTTACCTTAAGTTTCAGAAGACCTGCAGGAATCCTGCAGACAGTGGGATGGAAAACTTCTGCTTGGCAACTTTCATCAGGCATTTTGAATGACGGTTCAGATGAGTAAGAGCTTTTCCAGTGTTAAAATAATTTCTGCTGTAAATTTCACACTCCTGACAGGCTGACCACATCCAGGACAATACACTGCAAAAATAATAAAAATAACAACTTTCACCATTCAGAAACAGGCAAATATGTATCAACTGACACAGTAAATGCCTGTAAGGGTTTTCTTTTCTCTGCTTTTGTAACTCTGAGGCAGGATATCAAAATTAGCTGTAAGAGAAAGGCTGCCTGCACACTGCATTTAGATCTTGAACACACAAAGAGGTAGGTAGACCAGCGAGAGTATAGAAGTCAGAGTTTTCCAAAAGCATTCATTTTTTTAAACTGGGTCCTATGTCGGAGTTACAGGCAGAGAAGAACAAGACATTTTTTGTGCACACATTTTTAGTTCGCAAGGGCAGCGATTCTCAAACAATCCCCCAGACAACATTTTTGCTCTTTTTGTGTCCTTCTCAACCCACTGCTCGATGCTTCTCTCTCTTAATCCAACAGCTTCACAATGGCACTGCACGGAGTGGCGCTCTTTGTCAGGACACTGCACTGTGCCACCAGGAAAAGCAGCAGCTCTGCAACTGCTCCCTACACAGGCTGTGGAAGCAGAGCAGTTTCCTGCACTGGGAAACGGGACAGAAGCAGTGCTTTGAGCTACACACCGCGTGCATTCCAGCGCTGCGGGAAGGACCCGCACCTACTCTTTGACTTACACATCCTGTAGCCTGTAAAGTAACAGCAAACCTGACCCTGTGAATTGTCTGGTGTAAGGGTGACATCACGGCCTCTCAAGCATCTCGTGGAATATTTATCGCCAAGTTTTTCTGGCAGGCAGAGTAACCGTGGTACAGGCAGAGGTGGCACCTCACTTGGTTGCACGGGCTGTAAACTCACACTGGAGACTTCCTAAAGACAACTGTGTCCTGAGTCCAGGAAGCCAGAGATGGAATTGACATTGCAAGCTTAAATCTAAGAAAAAACTCATCAGTGGCTGCAGAATTATCACTCTCTCTTCAGCAGCCAAGGGCCTCCTCCACACAGCTCAGGTCGGCACAAGCCCATCTTGCACCTGGTGCTCCACGAGGGACCCGTTGTGGAAGTGCCAGCCTGGCCCTGGGTGAGCCCCACCTCACAGAGGCAGGAATTCCTCCTGCCCTGCTCACAATGCTTGCAGACACCTCAAAGACTCCTTGAGCAGTATTTGAGCAGCTTGACAATTCCATCTTTAGTGGTTATTACAGTGCAAGTTCTACCTGTAAAAATGCTTGTCCCAGACTGGATAAATATGTAAATAACCCTGCTCCATATCTTTAATAAAATTAGATGCATTTTTGTATTTATATTTAATAAAACATATGAAACACTAAATGTAACTGTGCCCATGTACAATACACAAACTCGCAACTTTCTATAGCAACACATATGCTGTTAGACTCGGTAAGCAATTTCTATAGGGGCAGGGTGATTAATTTCAATCCATACTTCTAAACACGTGTCTCAGAGCATTAATGTATACTTTAATTACTGTGCCAAGCAGATGAGCACATAATAGCAGCTATCATTTCAGAACTTTACAGACGTGGTTCGCTATTTGAAAAAGCCCCTCTTAGATGAACATTTGCTTTACAAAAGCAGCAGACTCTTGATCTTATCGATGTTGCTTAATTTTAAAATCAAATCACAACTTCATGATACTCAGTATTGTTCTTAAAGCCTTGGGTTCTGCAGTTATGCAATTACATGACACCTAACAATTTTTAAGACTAAGTATATCTTTAACCCTCGTGTTTTATGCTGTATCACAGCAGCTCAAAAACCACTCTGCAAAGAAACTCTGCAGTGCTTTAACATCTTCTAACATTTAAACTATGACATGATTTTTGAATCCAAGCTAATATTTTTCTAAATTAATACCTGAAATTAGTAACGCCACACTATTAACCTAGGAATCTGCTGTGAAGGCCAAGGCCAGCCAACAGCATCAGCTCCTGGCACTGCTTCCAGCTGATGGTCAGCAAAAATACTCACACACCTTAAGGGGGCTGGGCAAGAACAATACAACTCACAGGCAGCCACCCAGCCTGTCTTGGTGCCAACATCCCATGGGACAGCATGGGTCAGCCCCAGCACTGCCCTGAGAGGCTCCTGTGCCGCTCCTCAGCCTGCTGAGCAATACTGCAGTGTAGGCAGCCCTGTGAGAAGGGGCTAAGGGGCCTGAGGAGGCTTTGGTGACAGCCTCTTCAGACCCAAGGGGAGGCTACGAGAAGCCAGAGCCAGGTTATTCACTGTGGGATATGGTGGGAGAACAAGGGACAACAGACAGAATTTGAAATACAAAGGTTCAGGTTAGAAATAATGGAAAACCTTTCTGCTGTGAAGCCAGTCAAGCAGTGGAAGGGGCTGCAACAGAGAGGCTGTGCAGTCCCCATGCTTGGAAGGCTTTCATGACCCAAGTGAATGAAACCTTGAGCCACCTGATCTTAGAGCTGGCCAAGCTTTGAGCAGGAGGCTGGACTAGATGCCTCCCAAGGTCCTTCCACTCTGAAGGATGAGCCTATGACTGCCCTGTGCTGCTGATCACTGCTGCCTAACTGGAATGTTCTCATTTCTTCTCAAAAGATTTTATTTGCTCTCTTCACTTTACTCTTGATATCCTTCAGGCCCTGGAAAGTGTCTTATCTGACACCAGGGGGATTTTTTTCCCTCTAAGAGCCAACAGCTTCAGACAATTGAACCCTAAAGTATTTTAGTGAATACTCTACAGTTCATGAGTTGGTTTTGGACTTAATTGTTCCTAAACAATGAGTAACAACACACACACACAGCATTTAACATGCACAACAGAGGAGTGAAATACCTGTAAAAAAATTTCGTCATCATGAACAAAACCCAGTTTAGTTTAGGACATTTTTCCCTTATCTTTTAAAACATACAACCCCATATCTCACCTTGACATATCTTTTCTCACTGGGGTCAAAACAGCTGCTGAAACTGTTGGCATAAATGTATTTCCATTACTTTCCTCCCACATATGTTCTACATTTTCAGCTCCCAGAGCATACTGCAAAGATCAGGAACAGCCCTATGGCAGCTTCCATGCAGAACAGAAACCCAGAGCCAACTGGCAGCCTGGCCCATGAAGCAGATTTCCACATATGAACCTGGAATGGTGAGCATAACACCACCAATACAACCATACACAAGGGAACTAGGAAGCAGAAGTGTTGAGCTACCTAGAACCCAAACTATCTGACATTTGAAAATGCTCCTTAGGCTCTTACATGAGGTCCTGGGGACATTTTGGTACACAGACTTTACTGGTCAAGTCTAAAAATAGGACAGAGGGAACTCACCGAAAAGTCTTAGAAGTAGTATAAAATAAACAGCTATAACAGGTGACCCCAAAGCAACTCTCACACACAGCACAAACCTACCATACTCATATTAGAAGACCACCTTCCTAAAGCAACTGCTTTAGTTCCTGGAATGCTTCTGCTTAATTTCTTTGTCTTGTCCATCTGGGCCCTAACGCCATTTTGCCAATGTGTATCATTTCCCCTTAGAAAATATCAAAAGGACAAATCAGGTTCCAGCCTCTGGAACCAAGATATTACTGAGCTCCATAAGCTACTAAGGGGTTCCAAAGTATGGCAAACAAATCCCTCAAGGCTCACTTAGAAAAAAATATAAAAACACAGGTCTAAGCTTGCCAGACTGTCTGCCTCTCACATTCACAGAAACCCGCCTCAGAAGAAAAAAAAAATCTTTATTATGTATGAGGTACAGACCATCTGCGATGGGCTCTGAGAGCCAACTTGAAAGTGGGGGGGAGTAGAGTGTTCCCAAATGCATTCACAGTCAGTGAAGAGCTTGAGACTCAGCAGCTGTCTGTGAGCAGGGAAATGATGGTGGGTCAGGATGAATGAGGCTGCACAAGACCTGCCAGGGTCAAGGATGGAAAGGCACGTTGTTACACAAACTGTGTATAGAGACCTATGGAGAAGAGCAGCAAGAACCAAGAAAACCTGGTGGAGACAGTAAGATCGTCCCATAAACAAGGTATTCTAGTAGTGCTGTTTCCCTGTCACTGCAAAAAAGTAAGGGATGATGATATTATTCCTGTGGTTGTAATACAGACCACTGAAGGTCTCATGACATTGGGAAGTAAGAATGGCAACAGCAGTAAACTGGTAGCAGCAAAGAATATGGGAAGGCTTTCTTTTTCACCCTTTCTTTTAGAGAATTATACACATCTTTCCATATTAGTCTTCAAAATTTTCATAGTTCTTTTGACACATCTTTTCACTACTCCACTACACATATCTGTATTAGCCATTTACTGTTATGCATACCATACAGCTCAATAATGTTTCATTTCTGAAAAGGAAAAAATAACTTTGTTTTTTAATTTTAACCGCTGAAACTAGAGTTACATTTAACCCTCCCCACCCAAAAAACCGCAAATCCCATGAGAACATTTTCTAACTAAACCCATGAGAACATTTTCTAACATCTAGCAGCTTGCTATGCCTTTGTGTGTTTGCAGCTCAACAAACAGGATAGTTCCTTTGGCTTCATATGAACTGTGACCAGGTAAATATGAGTAAACCTTTACAAGTGACTGTTGCTGATTCTGTCAGGAAGCAAATCTATTTACACATCTACTCAAGCCAAAACCATCACAAGTATTTGTCCTGTTACATAAAATTTTGCTGGCTTTTTAAAAACTACAAATTAAGCCCTGCATTCACTGATATCCCTGGCTAAAACTCAGCTCATGCCTGTGGGGCCAGGTTGTCACCTGGACTGTGAGTGTGTGCATGGGCTGATCCTGTAAATACTTACCAGTGGTGGAAGGGGCACTGGCGAATCTCGCCGTCACACACCGAAGTCCCCTTTCCCAGCGGTCTGCTCCATCTGGCTGCTGGAGGTGAGGGCTCTCCACGCTGCATCCATGGGCTCAGACCTCGGGTGTGCTGCAGCAGCTCCGCAGTGAGCGATGCCCTTCCAAGGGCCAGAGCTGGACCTGTGGGTTTGCAATGAGGCAGCTGAGAAGCGGGTTCTGCTGAGGAAGCACTAATCCCCAGGGAAAGGCTGGGGTGGGGAGTTTGGGGCAGTAGCAACTCAAAGCAGCTTCCAGGAGGCTTGCCAGAGGTTGTCTGCCAGTGCCCCAGCTTTGCTCCCGCACAGAGCCCAAGCACGCCGGGGCCTCCAGCGACATCCGCGCCTGCTCAGGGGGCTGAGGCCTGGTTAAAACAGGCACTTTCCAAATGGGCACGAGGACAACGCTTTCACTTTGCTCAAGCACTACAAAGACCAGGAGAAATAGTGCAGGAGTGTTGTGCTTAAATTTGCTCATTTATTTAAAATAAGGTCAATTTTGCATACATGTGCCAATATCTGCAGAAAATTTACTAGCCATGCCCCTGCAACTCCATGCTGGTCTGCATACACTAAGCATCAATTCAGATGAGCCCTTGCTATGAGAATGCCTTTTTACCCACCTATCTAGGAATATGGTTATGCCTAAGCAGGGAATTTTAAGTTGTTTCCCAGACTGTTCCTGAATCCAACTGCAACCTGTTTATTTTGACCTCAGTTCTTAGAAACTGTTGATGCCACGGTAGAAATATGCTGTGTGTTCCAACAGGCAACAAACAGTCCTAATGAGAGCACACTCCATCTGTGCTGCCAGCGCACACAGCCTCAGCCTATAGCTCGGATACGCTGGAGCTGAGCGTGCAGGGACGAGCTCGTACTGCAAGGGACGTCCTGGCACGGCAGAGGTCCCCGAAACAGGCCTCTGGGAGAGTCCTGAGGCAGCCAGGGTAGGCACCAGCAGCACTTGAGTTCTCCCCTCCCTGTTCTGAGTTTGCAGAGTACAAGCTTTTAGGTTTTTTAAACATTTCAAAACTACAAAGTAAAGAAAGCTGACTTAAAAACTGCCCAGTGCTCTCAAAAGGTAGGAGTTAAAGCATGCAGAACATATGGCACTATTTACAGCCGGCTCACACACTGAATTCAAGGGAATTTTCCATCAACCTCGTACTCTGCAGAAGGTACATTACAGAAAAATGCATGTGGGGATCCTTTAATTTCTCTTGCATCTTCTCTTATAAGATGCAGCTGGGGAGCAACACCCACTGGTATTGGTAGCATGAAACGGCGATCCTTTCCTGTTACCGAGGTCTGGTACAAATTACCACGGATTTAGAGGCACTATATAAAAGACAGTGCTGATTTGTTTCTAAATTTGTATCTTGATTAAACTGTCAGGCTATAGCACAAATGCAGAGCTCACCTGACTTTAAAATCCTACAACAATAAATTATCCGAGAAGTGCAGTACAATTTGAAAATGCTTATAAACGGATCAATACTATGCTTTATGTTTAGATTTTACATTTCGGTCATGCCAAATCAAATGGAATAGAAGCAGCATTTTGTATTCAAACTGTAAACTCAGTGTGTTCCAAATAAAACTGTATGTGAGGAGAGACTGAAGCAGGATTTTTAAAACCACCAACCTGGCCAACAGAATAACAACTGCATTAATAATTTCAAAATTATTTTTAACTGTGTTGTGGTAGACAAAAAAGCAAATATAAAGGGCCGAAACTCCTATTCTCAAGAACATGCATGCAAACTTTCATAGATCAGATCACTGTTTTTCAGCATTTACCCCTGTAAATAGAGCAAAATTTGGTCTCATCCGTTGAAGCAAAGTAATTTACTCCAGAATAGCTTCGATGATACTTAATATATTTTAACTAACCAGAATTTCAACATCTAGGATTAGTGCTGTAAACACACATAGGCATTGCGGTCTAATGAAAGAAAAAGTCAACATAAATATGGTGCAGCAAAAGTGAGATCAGCCATGCCAGACTTCCAAAAAGTAGCTTAGGAATTAAACTATTATTATTAAAGCTACTGTTATTGAACTACAGCTGTTAGAACTTTCACAGTTTATTGAACCATTCTGCATAATGCAAATATCATAAAATAGAATAGATCCGTTTTCCATCATGATTCTAAGCCATTGCTGTTCTTAAAGCTTCTGCTTTTTTAACCAGTGTTCTTGTATGTTCGAACACAATTTTTCTACTTGCTTTTACATGGTATCTATGTAAGAAAAGAGCTATTCTAAATTAATTAATCAACACACACCCTTCCAGAGAGGGAATATATAATAAAAGTATTACATAGTGAAGTTCAGGCATATTTTTATACTCTCAAAAGAGATCAAATTGATCCTCCCCTCTCCCCAGTTTCAAATGTGGAACTTGGCTGCTATGGGTTCTTTCCCATACAAATCAAGCCCTAGCTCTTTTGAATTGAAACAATATGGGATGATTATTGTGGGAAATTTTTTACTGTTACTGTAATTTAAAACTTTCTGTACCCAATTTTGCATTTTCTATAAATCAAAAACCCATTTCACTCAGGGCTACAATTAAACAGAGGAAATCAAAGACTAACTTCTAAGCAAGTCTTACTATTAATCATAGGATGAACTAGTAGTACAACTACTTTTACTGCAGTTCCTTTCTGCCTGAGAACTACATTTTCATCTGAAGCTCCAGCTCTTTAGAGGAGACTGTGCCACAGATGAGACAAATTAAATAGAGGTACAGTGAATGGGAGAGCACCATGCGCTGTTGAGGATGAGCCTGCCCAGCAGTCCAGCACCAGCACAGGGCTAGTGCGGAGACAACTACTCGGGGTCTGACGCTGCCATTCCAGAAGCTACCATGCTTCTTTCTTCATCAGGAGCAGCCACGGAGTCACGTCTGTTGCTTTACATATCTGAACTGAAATCAGCATCTTTCTCCTTTTAAAAGAAAAATTTACAAAAGCAGTGGATTTCAACACCGAAGTTCATATTGAAAACAGGACACACAAACGCAAAATTAAAATCGGAGTGCATAATGAAACCGTGTGGAATATGGAAATGTAGGTCTTCTGTTTTTTCAAACTGGAAATCAAATGATGTATTTTTATTTTCTAAAAAGAAAAAAAAATGCATCTTGATTGCTAGACAAAATAAAATACGAATTTTCAAATCAACAGAAACATGTTTCTCCCAGCTGTCTTTATTTTTTTCTCTGTCTCTGTTTCTCAAATAAAAATTTTTATGTCATTTCTTTTTTTCATATATTTTAGGGAGAGGTTTAATGTCTCATGGTATTAGTTCTTTGCACAACTCCTACAGAGGTACAAGTCATACAAGTCATCACATTATTTGGTACATCTACCATAAGAATAAGTGATACTACTAACTTATTCATAAAATAAATGCTCAAAGCAAAAATTGGCTTCCAGTTAAATAATCTGCAATGTGTATATTCCATGCTAAAGAGGAGCCTTTTACCAACTCAGTAAAATTCAAAATTCAAAAAAAATTTTACTACCGAAAGTAAAATTCAAATGTATCTTGTAAAAAATTCCACCTTTTAAAATCAGACAGAAAACAGCTGTGAGGAGTTTGAGGAGTTACTGGAAGGACTTCTTCCACAAACAAAACAAAACCTTCCCAACACTGACTTACTACTCTAGTAACGTGATTCAACAAAACATGAATGGAAAAGGTTTCACCTCTGAGCAGAACTAGATTTCAAAAGTAAATGACTTACTGAGGCTATAGATTGAAACATTGTTTTACCATTGATTTTCTTCGTAATGAAGATCTCTCATGTACTTGCAACTCTCATTATCTCTGACAATGAACTCCTGGAGCAACTGACACATCTGTTTCTCTAAAAGTGCATGGAAACCATGGCAGTCTGGCTGTGGCAGCAGGAGCTCCCGGGCCTTTGCTCCAGGCTGCTGAAACCTGCTCATCCCTTTGAGCACACCTTTCACCGAGGAGAACAGGGAGCTTCCTTTGCCTTCCTCCGACCTGCGTATCAGTCAAAGGCAGGCACCGACCACACAGGAGGTGCACAACCAAAACAATGCCTGCAAACAGAGCTTTGCCTACCAGGAATGTTGGAAACACTGGATGTCAACTGACCTAAAGGGTAAAGAAAGAAAGAGTGAGGAAAACCCAAAAAATCACAGAAGTTTGGAAGTCTCGTGCAAAGAGCATGAAAAAAACCTGGAGCACTCACTTTATGTACAAGGCTACAAATCCTGCCCAACTCCACTGTCCAGACTGGAACATCTGCACCTTCTCTTTTGCTGTTTAGGTTTATCATATTAATTTCTCCCATTTGATCTCAACTGATACTGCAAACAAGGGAGGAGAGCCGCCTGCCCCAGTCAGCTTACACTCCCCTGGTGCTCAGGACATTCATATGCAGCTGGGCCTGGAAGTGGGAATTAAGAGTCCAGGACCACCAGTTACCAGAAGCACTCCTGAGCCAGCTGGAGACACCGAAATAAACACCAGCACCACAACTTAGGGGCCTGGCAGCACTCACCTGAAGGTTGTCAGAGCCATTAATAACCAGACTATAAGGCTGCCAAACTGGGCAGAGGAATACTAGCAAACATTTCAGAGAAATCTGCCTGCAGGACTTCTGTATTCCTGTATTTGGTTCAAAGCACTGGTTTGCCACTCAGCACCAAGCAGCTGCGGATGAGGAGAGAGGGGATGCGGTGGAGAGCTGGAGAGGACATGGAGAGAGGACATGTAGAGTCCCAGTCTGGGACTACATGTGGGTGCACAGGTCAGGCCTATGCATAAGCACCTGCAGGATTTGTTTTTCACAGGCACACTTATTAAAAATGGAGGGAAAACTAAACCCAAACAGCTTTTCCAGTGTTCCTGGAAGACTCTGGCCTGCTGGAGCCGTCCACATGGTGGAACTGGTGTGGATCCGTGCACTCAGTTGCTCCTTGTTGAGCATCTGATGTATGTCTGGGCCGTGCCCTTGTGGAATGGATACTGGACACAGAGTGACCCAGACATCTGCTGCTCCAGCCACTGCAGTGCCACAGTGCCAGTGTGGACAAACCTGGCTCCCAGAAACCAAGCTCCTAGTGCAAATAGAGGAGAGGCTGCTGCAAAAAGAAAGAAATCCTAAACTCAATTACATTTAGGCAAGCAGTAGGATAAAAAGAATAGAATTGTCAGAGAGAAAAAAAACCCAAAAGAGCCAGCAAACAAAACATATAAAATATGCTTGTGTCTTTATTTTTAAAAGTTGCCTCCCAGCTTTCTGTTCTGCAGGGAGCACATAAAATGTTATGATTTGTCAGTTTGAGTTTTCATGGTCATTGTTTAGTATTCTGTAAAGGTTTGGGGGGGTTGTTTTGTTTTTTGGACTTTTTTTATACAATGATCTAACTAACTTCCCCATATAATTTTAAGATGCTATCAACATACTGGATTTTAATTACTTGCACAGCAGAATCCTAAACTGGAAGAACAAGAGACCAGGCAATTTCACAGCATCTTTCTCCCAAGGTGTTCTGATCAAACTTGGACTTTGAATGGGGTATACTGATGCAGATGCTGAGTGGGTTAGTCTCTCCTATTATTTATCAAAGCATAAAACAGGTGATTAATTTACAAGATGGTGGTGACGAAAGAAACTTCACAGCAAGCAATACATAACCGTTCCACTTTGGTAAGGAATACTACCGAATTTTGGGAGGCAAGGCCTCCCAAAGCTATGAGAGAAAGCCTCCGTTCAAAGGCAGTCAAGGCCTAGAACAGCAGCTACGTCCCAGATCTAGACTACAAGATGCCCCTTGTGCAAGGCAGTGCTGGACCCCTCAAATTCTTCAGGCTCTGCATTCCGAGCAACTCTCTCTTCCCTTGATCAGTGTTCTGTGCTGTGCATTTGCTGTACATGGTTTATTCAGACATCAGTTGCTTCTCACAGCAGAAATCTCATGGGCAACACCAGATTTATCTCTAACTTACATGGGGAGGTGCTGAGGCATGGAAGGAGGAGGAAACTTGAAGAGGCTCTTACTCTTACACCCAAGGCTGAGTGAAAAATAATTTTCCAACTTCTCACTCACTTTTCCAGACAAGGGCACCACAGTTCCCACATCCCACTTCATCAAGACCTAATTTCTGGACAATAGCATGCCTAGACGTATATTTTACAAATTAAAGGATATTATAAGAAAAGATAGAAGAATGACTCAGCAAACTCTGTGATCAAAATAATCTGCAGTCCCAGAAGTGTTAACTCCAGTGATTTTGATGGTACAATACAAATTATTCTTTGTACCCATTATTTCTTCCAGTAGCTCCTACAGTAGTAGCTCATGGAACATGACAGACAGAAAAAGGCTGGGGGCTGTGTGAAGTGGTTTGAGTAAGACTTAAACTCCATGTAGGCCTTGAACTAGTCATCAGCAACAAGATGAAATTCACTCTGTGAAGAATGGCTTTATTTTTTTTAATTGCCATTAGAAGCACTATCCACCCGACAGCCACTGGTCACCTGTGGAAACCTTTTTGTCCCGAGTGCTCTACAGAAATGCTCATACAGAGCTGGAACAGAGGCTGCAAGTGCACTGGCAAAGTGATTTTTCAGCTTGATCTCTTGGTGTTAATTGAATTGCGAGACTTTTCTATTTGTTCTTCCGCTACTTGCAACCTTAAAACTAATATACACAGTTAAGGCCTAGGCCTAGTTTTTCACAGATTAACATCCAGGATAACTTCTTAGCGCTTTCTGCTGATCTTTCAATTGCTCTCAATTTAGCTTCAGGTTAGATTGTATCTCAGGAGGAACATACTGAGGACACGAGAAGTTACAAAATTCAAGGAGTGGATACAGGCGTACTCGTCCCCCTTTTCCAGGTGAAATCCAACCCACCACCAGGCCTACGTGGACTCTTTGGTGTATTCAGCTTAGCAGGCATCAAAAGTTAAAAGGCTTGCAGCAATTATTTCAACAATAATGGAATTTTAGTGCTTCTGTGTCGAGCCCAGAACCTTATATGGGTGCAAACCAGCCATATCCAACTGACAGTGTAAAGAAATCTATTTTGGGAAGAGAATTATGCTCATACTTTAAGTTCCTTCCAACTTGATAAAAACAATTGCAAGATGTGGCCCACAGCATCACCGACCAAAGGGACCTGCACCAGCAAGGACACACACATGCATGGTACCTTCCACAAACATGAAGGTCTCCTTAGAAAATCACAATTATTCTGTGTTCACTCCTGACTTCCACTCTGGCCTGCTCCTTACAACAGGTACAACCACATTCCAGTTGGCTTTCCGGTCCCAAATCAGCCCTCTCCTCGAGACTCTAAGCCACCTTGATCTCAGCTGGCTGCACGTGCAGCCATGTCCTATTCCTAAATAGATTCTAATTAAATAATTAAATAGAAATCCTTAATCTTCTCTTAAGTGACATTGTTGAGTTTTGATTCCTGAAAACATTTTGGGGAAAACAAAATGCCAGCATCAGACAGATACAATTTTTATGCTGTTAAACACCACTCCCAAAACCACTTGGCGTTACAGAGAAGTAATCACTACTCTATGTAAAGTTCTAAAGAGCATCTTAAATGTATACATGTGAATATTATACATGCAACTTCACTGTTATTTATACCAAACAGGAGCGCATTCATACAAAAAATACTCAGATCTCATATGTGAGACATATATATATAGTAGAGTAGGTTATACTTTAAGTGAAATAATTTTATAGAGACATTCAGAAGGTATCAATAAGACAGTAGAAATAATTGTTTTAGTATAATTTAAAATGTAAATGTCATGTAATATGTAATTTAAATGTAAATCTGCACCTTAAACCTTCAATCCATCAATGTAAATCTCCATTTAAGAAACAAAATTTCCACGTGATCATGTTAATTCCTCCTTCTATAATAATTACAGAATGAGAAACATATAACCTTCAATTAAAAACTGGTAACTAGCTATCTTCATAACAGATCAAGTTGAAAAACTGTTTTTATAAAATGGCTACTAATAAAATAAATTTTAAAATGTTATTTATTTATTCACATAATAACTAAGCAATCAAAAAAACCCTATACGTCACACTGCATTAAAACCAAAACTAAATCTCATTATGAACCCCTGCAGCAAAATTATATATGTCCTTTGGGCCTGTAACAGAGTTTCCATCCATTCTGGGATAATGTGATCAATTCCTTCTGTGCACCCTGCAATTCATAAATGCGTGCTGGAGTAGGAAGAATACTGATGCAGTGTCCCTTCAAACCAGAAAGCAGGACTCTGACACTCCTTGGGTTAAACTGGATAAAGCAAGAAGGTACAAAAGCTCATTGCCCAAGTCCAAAGGTTGTGCAGAATGTAGCGTTCTTTAAATGCACTTTAAGAGTCATTCGAGTTCAGGCTTCCTGCATCAGGTTTTTAAATTAGTGTTACTTGGGTTTGAGAGTACAATCCAAAACGCTCTGATATCTGTGAGAGACTTTCCACTGACTCAGGACTGGATATACTATTTTGTTTCCTATAGACAAATTAGACAATACATCTTATCTGCCAAAGGTAACAAAACTATCATGAGAAATCTCCTTTCTTAAAAAAAAAAAAATCTGCAACCAGAGAGAAAAATAAATATATACATAAAAAAAGAAGAAAATAAAGAATGATTTATCAAAGAGGAAATCTTTTGAAAATAATACTTGCTGTATATATAAATGCAGAAGTAAATATACCAGAGCTCTTTGTGTTTGGGTAGCAAAACAAATACAGCGATCAAAATCTCTTGGATGCAACAAAACAGCCTTCCTAGCCTTTTGCAGACTGCATTCCAATAAAAATCAAGAGCAGCTCTGAAAAGATTGCCAGTGCAATAAAAGTCCATGTCAAAGCTTTGTGTTCACCAACACAGAACTGCCTGAACTGAAACAACTGTCCATCTGAGACACTGTCAATATTTGTAGCTGCTTTATGGTTATTACATCCTGCAGATGAAAATGCAAATGAACTCTCCCACAGAACAACCCCCTTCTCGATCACCTATGCTACTGCGATTCCATGAGACCAGTTACTGTGAGCAATGCTTCAGAAATAATAATGTAACTTGTGTCAAAAAACCAGTATTCAGTGATCACTTTTACAGGTCACTCGAACTGACTCCTCTCTCTGAGGAATTAACTCCAGTGTGAAGCACCTTGGCCTAGCAGGCCTGTGAAAAACAAAAGCTCTCTGCTCTCACATATTTCTCTAAGCTACTCAGCTCCGCGGCCTGTCCCCCCAGCACTAAAATAAATAGACTTGATGGTGCTGCTCCTTGTTTTCTAGCTCCTGAGATCAACTGTTTGCAGTGTACTTTCCTACTTTTGAAGCTATATAAAATGAGAAAAAAAATTAGAGAAAAATAAAGAAAACAAGACCAGTCTAAATAGTGCTATTTTTTCTAATTTGGCACTCCAAAAATATTTGCCTCTGTAGTTATAAAACCATGTGAACTCTTTTATTATTGAAATTGTAGCTGCCTTCTCCTCTGGAAATGTCTGCTTACATTGACAAAAGAACTTCAGGAGCAGAATGAATGCCACAGCAAACATATCTCTGTGAAGGTATCTGAATAAATGGGCAACATGCTAAATGTCCCTCAGATTTAAAGTGTGGCAAAATACCAGTCAGCAATTCAAATACAATCAATCACGGGCTGTAGAAAATGATTACTTAATTAATATTTGATAAAGGTATATTGGTTATTATAATAATAAATTTGTTTTTCCTTAGCTCCTCTTCCTTCCTCTTTGCAAAATGTTCGATCGGTATGCAAAGCAATTTACTTTTCTATTTGTGCTTTAACAAGTTTGAAAAGAGCAAATCACTTTGAAACTCCACAGAGATTGGACAGGAGCTAAATGTTTTCCTTGGCAGATAACAGGATACAACGGTTGAGGTTAATTTAAATTTACGTGTGTAAAAATAAATAAGCAGTACACTGCCATCTCAAATCTATAGACTCCTTCCAAAAAGGCTGCCCTAATTTAAATAAAGAATGCATAAAGTAATGCATCAGCTACATACCAAATATTGACCCAACATTCCCTTTTTTTTATTCATAGAACACTCATTTGGAGCACCAGTGAGATAAAGCTCTTTGGGGCACCACCCCCCCCCGCTTTTTTTTTAAAGCAAAACAACAAAACATGATTCATGCTTAGATGTGTATTTTGGAGCACCATGCATAGACAATATGAGAGTTTTGAAAAGTTTTGTGGAAGACCCTGAAAACCACTATAGCAGTCAGATCTTTATTTGAAACTATTATGTATATAGTCTTTATCCAAATCCTGTTTGAAGTTGGTGGAAAAACCCCCGTCGCCTTCAGAGGCCTTTGGATCAGATCCTTTGTTTCTAGAGGTACAGAATAGTAAATTTCAAATGTATGCAAGAGCGAGGAGTATACAACTACTAAATAAATGGTAACACTAATCTGTGAAAAAAGACAGTTTTTATAAAGGGCAACTCAAAATTATGAGATCTCATATTCGATGGTATATTCTTTTTAAAAGACAGGCTGCAAAGGGCCTGATCCTGGGTATTCTGTTCCTACATATCCCTCTACAAATGAAGGCATCTTGAATAGAATTATGTTCTATTTTGGAGATGGTAAGTAAAATTTAAATGAAACCCTTCTAGAACTGGAGATTTAAAATACCCTCTGTGAGTGCAGAGGAATACCTGTGGACAGATTTCTGCACCATTCCTAAGAGAATCACAGGCTGGTTTGCTCTCTAGTGAGAAGTTACAGGCCAGATTTATTCGTGATTCCACAAATGTGCACACAGACTATGTTAGTGAATATTTGGTGGAGGGGGATTGCTCCAAAGCCCATCAAACTCAGCTCAACAGAATTCAATGTATTGTGGCTCAGGTATGGAGTCAGATGCATAAACAAGTACAGATTTGCACAGCCCAGTACAGTTTACAGCAGATAAACTTAGGACTTAGGACTCACTTAGTGAGTGTGCACTTCCAAACATCTACCCATCCATTTTCTATCTACTGGGATCAGTCTGCTGGGGAATTTCTATTGTGCTGGCTACAGGGATTCCAACTTTTTGTCTTCTGGCTGCAAACGTGAGTCTAGCTAGCTGCACGCATACTGAATAAATGAACACTTATCTCTGCGACAATCAAACGCGCTGGGCGAGCACACGCTGCACGAACACGCATGCGGCTATGAAGAAACACACTCCACACTGTGTCTTACTTGAGAAACAAAAGACATGCAATCGTATTTTTAAATTATATTTCCCCCCTTCTTGGACAGGTACAGGCACCATAAATCAGCATTAGAACTGTGGCAGCGTGGCTTTGTTGTGCATCTCAGACCTGCACAAGCACCACCACTGCGGGGGGAGAAGGGAGGGCTGATTACCGGCACCTGCTTCAAGCTGCGAGGGACTGATGTAGTTAGCAGGAAAAATGCCTAATTAGAGCGCGTTTCCATTTTCCTGAGGGAAGGTGTCACGATCACAGGCCTGTCCCCGCCCTGAGCACCCATGTGCACGGCAGACTCTGAGCGCCAAGGCCCTGCCAAGGTTTATGGAACATGTGGCACACGGACGGAGGCCGAGTGCAGCACAGAACCCATTCTGCTTGCAGGGGAGGTGATGAAGCGCTTAGTGGATGTGAATTACATTCTGCGACCCCCACCCCCCCCCAAAAAAATTTCTGAGTTTTTTTTTCCAAGAAAACTGGATGAAACAAGGCATTCCTTCCACTCCTTTTATTTCTCCTTAGCTGCTACGAAAGGTTTATGAATACTTGGCATGTATTATGAGAAGTCAGTGCTGTACCTACGGAGCCACACGAAACACAGTCCAGCCTCACAGTCCTACCCATCTTATATATTCAACAAAGACAAGAACCCTGGACTGCACCCACATCTCAAAGAGCTAACTCCCACTCCATTCTCTTTCCCTTTCTCCTCTCCACCTCCTTCTCCCTTTTCCCTCTCCTTTACCCACAATAAAATCTCTCTTACCTCGATCCAAACCTGACAACATTCATCAAGACAAAATTCCAATTAATTTTAAAAAGTTTAGCCAGACGGCCCACGTGCTATCTCTGGCAGCAAGGATCCCATGGTAGCCCGCCTGCCTGGAGACCCTGCTGCTGTGGGATCACTGCTGTGCCATGCACGGAGCACGGCTCTGCCCAGAACTCCGCACCCCTCCCAGGCCTAGAACACGTGGACCTTGCCCTTGTGTTCTCCATGTTCTCCATACTAGTAGGTAAAAGCCAGATTTTCAGCCAAGATACGTGGGAGGTTAAGAAGAGAGAGTTCATTTATCAGCAACCCCTCAAATTTCCTTTTGGAGGACAAAATTCCATTTGGAAGACTGAGATGAGGGAGAAACACTCATTTTGCCTCCAGCTCAATCTATCTTAGATTATTTTCACTGTGTTTCACTCAATTATTACCTGAAAATATGCCAAACTTCATCTAGCCAGCTATTAAAAAAATCTTTTAATTAAGCAAAGTATTGTCTACGCTTTTCATTTTTCGTTCCATGCACCAAACATTTTGTACGAGAATCTTGGCACTCCAACACAAAACACTTTCAAAATGTAAATGCTCCAGCTCACATGCATAATTTCTGAAGACATTTATCTGAAGGGCTGAATACTTCTAGCAGCATTTATATTTCAAGTTACAGACTAAAAATAATTTTAAATTTAAACCCTGGAAATTGCCAATCTAGTGAACAGATTTTAATCCCTCTTCAATTAACATGCATGTGGTCTTTATACAGTGCTATGTTAATTTTCAGCATACTTATAGAAACCCTCACAGTGAAATAAATCAGGCAATTCTGCTTCTTTTACTTTCAGAGGTCATTTCTAGCAGCCACCACAAATAATGAACTAATATGCGAGAAACGATTTTATATTCCTTTAAGCTAGTCCTCATCAACAAAACAGCAAAGTATTACAACCTAAGGATAAAAAAATCTTCTTTAGATAAATAGCATCATTAGGAGCAATATCACCAAGTACTCTGAAATTTCTCAGTGAGGAGTGTTCAGCAGTGTGTGATTTTATAACAACAACTACAAGTTAAAACCCTCAACTAGTATTTTATTTGCACTGTACTGTGTAGCTGCTACAGGCCTCTAAAAACTACTTTGAAGAAATTAATTTTAGCTATCACTAAGCCATATGCTCCTAAATTCTTTTCTTAATCTATGCAGTTCTCTAAAACATTCTCCAGTTACTTTAAGCATGATCAGCCAATAAATACTGCTTTACTACTTACAGTTATGAGTTGTATTTTAGTTTATGTTGCCATAAAACACTTCTAATGCAATGCCAGTACGGAGATGGTTTTGATACAATGCTGTCAATGGCCTGAATTTAGAACTATTTTTGTATAAGTCACCAGGTATTTTCAAATTATTTTGGTTTTTTTGTAGGGGATTTTTTTTGGTTGGTTGGTTTGGTTTTGTTTGTTTTTTTTTTGTGGAGAAAACCCCCAAACTTATTTGTATTTGGTTTGTTATTTACTTTAAATCCTAGACATAAATAAAATTAACAGGAAAAGATTAAAATATTTTACACAAGCCTCCCGTTTTTTCCAGTGCACAGAAAAACCATTTTGGTTTAGAAATATATGTGAAAGAACTAGTTTCCTCATAAAGTGTCTTAAAAATATATTTATTTCCAGATACTTTAATTTCCACATAGACTAGTCTATACAAAGAATTGAAAATACCTATTATCATAAGTATGGCAATTTCACAGTAGTAATAAATCTTAAGTGTTTAACTGTCTGTCAAATTGCGCCTAACTCAGTACGTCTCTATCCACATGCTACTTTGGTCTATAAATGGCATTACTCTAATATTTAAGTATTCTACTTAAAATAAATTCCTTCATTAACAGCCGAAGAGAGAGAGAGTGGGAGTGTGCGTGAGCATGTGCCAGGGCGCACACATAAAAGATTAAAAGAAAATACACTTTTGGTGCTTATGGACCTTTAAAGGCCTTGAAAAATAGTATTTTTTAAATATATGATAAAAATGGTAATTAGAAACTAATCCTGAACAATTCCAGGTATTAAAAAATTTAAACATGAATGCTGAAAGTATTTATGTTCAAATTCACATTGCTAAGAAAATCAGAAAACATAATTGTGATGAGATACAATGACTGAAGAGCATCAGATAGTTACCTGCAAAGCCAGGAGTTGAGCAATGCCACTAGGTCCCTTCTCTCGTATGTGTCCCTACAAATAAATGCACTGGCTGGTGGCTACATTACAGCTGCTCTGCACAGCGATGCTTAATAATGCTTCACACAGACTGAAATATTAAATAAATGTAAAAAACTTGCACCACCCAACTTTGTTTCTTCTCTTAAGCTCCCTTCTATTTTTATTTTTTAGAAGGGAAGGGGGAAGCGCCATTCAGGAAAGCAGCTATATTGTGCTCAATGAAGGCAGGACTGGCACAAGTCCTAGAACATTTGCATTCAGAAATAAAAGCTGTGATCGACCTTTGTCTGCTAAGAAAATGAAGCTTGCTGGTTTTAAACAGGCTAGCGAAGGGAGGGGCAGACTCGATAGAGAGGGAGAAGAGAACCTAAAAACCAGCAACAATAGCAAATATTAGTCTATCACATCCTTAATAGGCAGCAAAGCGATCCTCCCGAATGAGCCTGGACATCGCCGGGTTGATAACGCACTCCTGGTTAATCATAAATTATCAGGCAGACGCGAGCCAATGTGCCGATCCCCACGTAGTTCCCGAAACTTGATTTTCCCACTTGGCATCCCCTGCGCTCCGGCGGGAGCAGCTTACCCTGGCAGGGCGGGACGGCGGCCCGGGAGCCGCCGATGGATGCGGCGCTGGGTGTTCCCCTCGCAGCTCCGCAGTCCCCGGGAAGGCGGGCGGGAGGCTCCGGGCGAGGCGGCGCATCTGCGCGGCCGGGCAGGCCCGGGAGGCGGCCTCGCCCCGCGCCCCGCACCGGCCCCGCCGGCAACAATGGGCGGCTGCGAGGGGTGGCAGGGACGGCGGCAAAGGGAGCAGAGCAGGCAGAAGGGAAGGGAGAAGCGAGGGGAGGGAGCGAGGGAGGGAGCGAGGGGGGAGAGACGGAGGGAAAGAGGAGGGGAGGGGAAAAAAGAGAAGCGTGTTAAGCTTGTCTGGTAGTTAACAAGTCTTGAATGAAGAATGTTAGCAAACAGACAAACAGCATGTCTGATGCATGCTAATAGTCCTGGCTTCACCACTGACAATATGAATAATTCAGTAGAAAGGAGGGAAAAGAAGAAGCGGGAAAAAAAAAAAAAAAAAAA
>VXAZ01007519.1:238374-261010 GCA_013399875.1 Gymnorhina tibicen
GGCATCCTCCCTTCGCACTCCCAAACGTCTGCAGAGGAGACGGGAATAAAAAGTGTGCCGCAACTTTCTCCTTCCCACCCATCGCACAGAAAATATTCAGCAAAAAGGCCGGTCGGGCACCAGCCCTTTCGCCAGCCCTGCCTCTCGGAGATTTTCGATTCCTATTTTTGTTGCCTATTAATTTCCCCCCCACACCCCCCTCCCTCTTTACCGCCTATTTTACTTCTTTTGTCTGGGAGCTGGCACCTGTCCCAGAGACGGCATTTTACTGCACATCCCCTTTTCCCTCCTCAGCAGAGAAAAGGGGAGGGGGAGGGGGGAGGAGGTCTGCAAGGACGAAACAGCCTGTGCACCCCCTGCCCCCCCAGGCACCCCCCCCCATATTTCCTTTTCAGCCATGGTCCAATTACAAGGGGTTTGGAGGGATATCACACGCCCTATTTCACATGGCGCAGATACCTACAGCCATTAAAAATATATTTCTGTGAAAGAGAAAGAGAAAGGCAGAGAAAGCAAGAGGCTCGTTCCCTGAGCAGCACTGTGCACTGGGACTCCGGGGAGGAAAATCACCAGCAAAAGCCCTCATCCTCAGAGCACACAAACCTGCAAAGCCCGAGTCATTGCTCAGGCAAAAGAATCCATTTCCTTAACGGAGGGAAAAGGGAGTGAGGGAAAGGGATGAGCGGAGGGGCGAGCCCTCGGCGCTTTGCCCTCTGCATTGGGATGTACAGCGCAGGAGAGGCGAGAACCAACCCCGCTCGGGAACGCTGGGAGAGGAGAGGAGGGCTCAAGCAAGCAGAGGAAAAAGAAGATCCTATTTGCAGCATTTTTAAAAGTTCTGCTCTGGCAAAGGCCGTCTGAAGGGGAGGCCCTTGCAGCAGGAATGCGAGCAGCAGCCGCCTTTCCAGAGTCCAGCCTCCTCCTTGTGAGCGACTGGAGCAGTCTGGCGGAGGAGGAGGAGGAGAAGGAAGAGGAGGAGGACGTGAGCCAGCGAAACGCAGAGGGCTGGAGCTGATGATGAAAGCGGCACGGCCCTGCGCGGACAGGCTCCTTTCCATCCCCCGCAGCCACGGGCACACGGACGCGCACTGAGCCCGGCCTCGCTGCGACCCCCGCCGGGTACTCCCGCGGGCCGGGGGCTGCGAAGGGGACGGCGCCGCAGGGAGGGGACCCGGCAGAGAGGCAGCGATGGGAGAAAAGGCGCTGCGCTGGAATGTAAATGCACCCACGCTATGGCAATATGCTTGACAGGGCAGTGCGGCTAATGAAGCTTTTAATTGGGGGAGGTGGGGGTGTGTGGGGGGGTGGTTTCTACGGAAATATCTCCCAGGATTAAAACGGAGAGAAGAGGCTCCTCTCCGCATTCACACACCTACAACGCTCTGCGTAACACAGCAGTCCGCAAGGACCACGAACACAAAACAGCACACACACACAAAACCAACCCCGACCTACCGAGCTGAAAATGGCTATTTGAAAAAGTAAATAGTGTATGTGACAGAAAAACTTTGTGATTTTGTTTTCTCATGCCCTTACTTCCAAACCAGCTGCACAGCCAAGCTCAGGCTGCTTGGCCCTTATAACTCTCTTGGCACCGAGTCAAAAGCTGATAAGCATTTGGGCGAGACAGCTCAACTGCTGTGCTGGAAGAAAAACAGCTGCCATGATTGCTGTTTGATTGAGAGCGCTCGCACACACTCACAAAAAAACGTACCAGGCTGCAAGGACGGGCCACAAATGCCTGAGGATTCAGCTTCAGAAGATCAACATACATTTCCTTAAAAAAAAAAAAAGAAAAAATTATATAGTTTCGCCTCCATACACCCTCCCCTTCTTTAAAGAAAACGTGCTGCGTCGACTTGCTTTTCTTCTTCCCATCCCCCCTCCATAACCTCAAGCAAACTCAAGGAATTGTGCCAAAAGTCCCGTTGCTAGTTACCAAGTGCATTTTTTTAAACGTCCCTTTGATACTTCTTTCCCTCCTGCTTGCCATGGAATACGCAAGTAAGATAATCTTTCCATTACTTACAAGAAGTAATTAAAAAAGAACTTCTAGCTCAGCGTTCCTTTCCCTTTTTCTTTCTTAAGGGGCAAGAGGAGGGAAGCGAGGGGGAGAAAGATGTTTTTTCTCTTTGCCGAGTCCAACATTTGGCTTTTTCCATTTGTGGCAGATCACTGTAACGCTATTGTAAAACAACTTCCTGCCCCTTTTGGCTCACGTTCCAGAAGCTGCTAGGCTAAGTTCATAGCGCAAACTTTTTTCCCCCTTGCCGAAGAAGAGAGACAAAAAAAAATTCCTGCAAATTATTTTCCCCCTTTTCTGGCTAATGGACTCACAAGGTGAATTTACTGCAGCTCTTTAAGAATGTTACACAAGAGACGTCGGTATCCCAGCTGGATAATTCATAAGCTGAAAAGGTGGGGTCATTATAAATATATGTCTGTGTGTGTCTCTGTGTGTCTGCATTTTAATTCTGTCATTTTGAATTGTAAGTCACAGTACCATCAGGTGGATAATGAGCTAAGCTGCTTCATCTGCCGTACTAATTTGTATATCTATCATAGCACAGATCATTGGTTCAGTATATACAGCCTCCTACTTTCCAATTGCTTTTGTGCTCTAAGGTGACCTGCATCTCTCTCGTCTCCCTCCTCTCCTCTAAATGCTCAGCCTCATGAAAATGCCCACTGGAAGCTCCTAAACCCTCCCTGCTAGAAATGGGAGACGTTGCAGTCTCTCTGCTATAAGCCAAAAAGGAAAACTAAGGCCTCCACAAGTTGCTCTCTCACGGTCTCTCTCTCCCTCCCTCCCTCTCCCTCTGTTTCTCTCATAGCAACAGCATTTCTTGGTGCGCCTGCTTTGGCATACATCAGCATTTCCACCGTCCAAGTGTCCTTTTGCGTCACATCTCGCCATTTCATTCAGCCAATGAAATCTCCTTCTTGCAATAAAAATATATAGACTTTTTCTGTTATTGGTATATTCAAAATTTTTTTCATGTGCTTTCCTAACAAAAAACGTTGTCAAGCATTTGATTTACCCTGCACTAGGGGGGGAAGAGGGTGGAGAGGGGGAGGAGACTGTACAAGATTCAACCTTGAAGAGTCTTCTTTGTGGAAAATATGTTACCGTAAGAAAAAAGGGATTACATAGTTACTTAAAGAAAGTCATAGTTGTCCCTTTCACTTACTATTGATTTTGCTTACACTATCATTGCTTTCCTGATGTACTTCTAAAGCAGCTAGACAGCTTCAACTGATTTGAAAAGTCAATACCATGTGTGTCTAAGTTTGTAAAATATTCTTCAGGAAAAAGAATATATTAATTGATATTTTATTCCACTAAATACTGATCATGAGGTGATAGAAAAAATTGCAATGTAAAAAGAACACCCTTAGATACTCGTTTCTATCCCTTCCAAAGTGGCTGCTCTCCAACGCACTATCCTGCAAAATGGAGTGGAGGTTTTCAGTCGGAGGTTCTTTCAAAGATGCATTTCTCTCTTCCATAACCTCACAAGTGCCACATTTCAGTGACCAACTGTGGTAAAGATGGTGACAAAGGCTCTGTTCCACGCCCCAGGTATCCTGGCCTCTGAGGCAGCCGTGAAGCTGCACGCCCTGTGCCTGGCACGGCCAGCCCTGTCCGGGCTGGAACAGCAGCACGGACATGGAGCCCAGCTCCGGCCTCAGGCCTGACACCGAGCGAGTTCTGCTCTCAAAATGCACTGTATCAGCCACGTCGAGAAGGCACGGGGTGGCACATGTGGGCTTCTTGGAGCTGCCTGGCCCTGCCGCAGCTCCAACGATTCCTGCAGTGGCAAATTTAGGGAACCTCTGCGATCCATTTTGATCCAGCCTCAGATCTCCAGAAAATGCTCAACCACCAGCATTCTGAGGAGAATACACATTTCTTCTGTAAGCAAAATTTATGTTTTATGGTGTTCCCTTACCAAATTTTTTTTTTCTTTTAATGATGTGAAACCACAAAATGTTTCTAATATTTATTTTTAGGGAATTATAGTTAAAGCATACTAGAGATTATCAGGACACAGTTGACAAGATATTTAAACAGTATCTTTCCCACAAATATTTATTTCAGTAAAATGACACCTAGTAATTCTGACCTCTTCTAGTAACTGGTCTCTATTGCATATAGACTGTGGATGCAGAGGATGTGCATAAATTCTGGGTGGTTAAAAAGTAAAAGCAAGCAAAATGTCTGGATAACAGCCTTAGCAGCAGACAGCCATCATATCCAGCTAAAACTCTTATCATTTTTGTTTTAAAATAATGGCATGACATTCCTGATAGTATTTATTTTAACAGAACATGCACAGATGAGAATGTTAACCCTGCACAGAAAAAAAGAGATTATATGTGATAGTGCAGTCAACAACTTTTAATGCCAATGAAATAGAAAAGACAGACCTATTTTTTAGGGAAGGATCAGACTTAAGTAGACGAACTGCTTAGTTCAGAGTGTTTTACTTGTATTTAATCAGCTTTCTGAATGACTTTCCCCCTTGTTTCTCAGACACGATTTTTAGCTCCTTATTTATTTTTATACTTTCTATATAAAATATAGGTCTTCTTGTTCTTTACTCTCCATATCTGCCCCTTCCTTTCCCATTTTTTGTTAATGTGAAAACAGCTGAAGTTCACCTCTTCTTTTGCCTGCTCCTAATGGGGATAATTCTGGTGTATTTGGAGGGTTAAAAGTGCCTCTCCTCTACACAATCATGGCTTGTGTTCATCACTCAAAGCTACCCTTCCTCAAAGAGATACATAAATGCATTCTGTCTGTCACCACAGTTGTGAAATAAGATTGAAAGCTGTCTAACTTTAGGTTACCTCAGTACTAAAAAATTAGAAATTCAGGAAAGAGGAAAACAATTACCTCAAGTCCAACTTGTAAGCTTCACTTAACAGAAATGTAATTCCAAAAAGGGAGGTGGAAGAATTATTTTAAGATTCATCATGCCTGAATAAATTCAAATTATGCAAACAGTAGTAAGCCAGTATTTTCACACCACAGTTTATACTCTTACAGAATTTTATAACTCCTTTCTTTTCCTTTATCACAAGTTCTGTCTATTGGAAGCTCATTATAAATACTCCTGCTGGACACTAATTCATTTGCTTGTATTTTAACTCAGAGCAGCATCTCATGTTCTTTCTTCTCAGTTTGGTATGATAGAGACATCCACACTGAGGTCATCTCTAAACAGATCATGATTTTTTGCTCTCCAGATAATACAGCTCATTTGCAATATGGGGTGGTTTGTAATCTAACAGCCTTCAGAAATAATTAATAAAAGATGATCAGGTACATGTATAGGGTTTTTTTTTTTAATAATCCAATTACACGTATTTATATATTTTTTAGGATTAAGTTACCCAGAAAAGTGTAAATTCCCCCTTTTTTTATTTTATTGTATCACTAAAATAATTCCAGTGCAGGTTATAAAAAACATCACCAAGAATAGCTTTATTTAAAATTTAGGCAGCTTTTCTTTTTAAAGGCTCTCTCTAGGGATTAAAAATAAAAATAATTAAAATCTATCTAGAAAAGCAAAACAGTCTTGTGCACCACTCCCTGAAAGGACCAATCTGGGGATTACAGGGGAGCACACTTCAGAGAAAGGACAGCAATTACACATTGTGCCATTGTGCAGGTCACTTAGGAAAGTTCTATTTACTGCTGGATAACTTGCATTAATTCCAGTGGATCAGTGGCCTATTAAATTCGGGGGAAAAACACTGAAATACCAAATAGACAATTCTGAAATTATCTAAACTGTAAAAGCAAGCTGAATGAGGATGTATTTCTACACCCTTCCCTTCAAAACATAATGAAGCATTTTGCAAAAACACTTCCTCCAGTACACTGTACTTTAACAATAGTGTTGTACAGAAAACTTGGCATTAAACTGGTATCAACGTAAGTGAAACTGTGGCACTAGGACAAGCGGTTTATTTTTTATTTTAATTCTTTTTCTTCAAGAAAGGAGGCATTAAAGGGAGTGGTTGCCTTAGCAGGTTTTTTAAGGGTGCTACCGACACAATTTTGTTTATCTTGCAACTTTTTTTCTCCCGTTTTTTACCGTACCCTTGCCTCGAGACCGCCAGCCCCGCTCCCTGCTTCGCGCTCCCCCGCCGCAGGTGAGCGGTGGCCCCTTGCGAGCCCTTTCCCAGCCCTGCACGCAGAGCCTGTTCCCAGCCGGCATTCCCGACAGCCTGGCCGTCCCGCTCGGAACGCTGTGTCCGGCCACTCCTGCTCTGCCTCGGAGCACCGCGTTCAAACAAGCGGGGGGGCTTCAAACCCAGCCCTCCCTCTAGCTAATGGGGACCTCTGCTTAGAATCGGGTGCCTCGCAGAAAGAGCTGCTGGAGATTAAAAAAAAAAAAAAAAAAAAAAAAAAAAAAAAAAAAGGAAAGAAAAAAAAAGCTAGAAAAAAAGGAGGGAAGAAAAAGAAAGGAAAAATAACACATTGGAAAAAAAGAGAAAATGTTGGTTTTTAGAGAATGATAAGCTGCAAAAAGTAAGCAAATATACACGATGAAATCTGTATCAAAAACTTACAATTTCTCAGGTCTAAAAAGGGCTTAAAATTCCTCTATATCGTAAATTACTTAAAAGGTTTCTAAACTAGTGAAGAGCTGTCCAGTGACCAAGTTTTCCGATATTAAGTATCTATTTTTAATTACACCAGATTGCAGCAATCCTGAACAAAGTGAATTGCAATGCCCACAAAATTTACATAAAGCACAAATTCCTTTGTGGTTTTTTTGGTAGTGAAATGTTAGCAAAGATGAAAAATTTGCATAAACTGTAAGAAAATAAAAAGGGACTTCCATTACAGTATCACTTTCATAGCATAGCTGCAATTACTTACTACATACAGAGACAATCCAAAATGGTTGTAGATAATGAATCCTGTTTGTGAGCTGAGTGTTAGTATCAGATCTATTTATGTGGCCAACTTCAGCTCTACAGTTCAAGTTACCATTTCTTTTGAGCCCATTAAAGATAAAATGTATGGTACATAAGGTGCACCTTAGATTGACTATGTAAAGGACGACTGGAACCTCACACAATAACAATATATTGGCACTGGTAAATTTAAATCCCTCTCCTTGAAAAAAACCCCTCCTAACATGAACGATATTGACAGATTATTGTTATAATCAAATATAATGTCAAGAGAATAATGAACCTACTGGAAGTATTCATGTATTTATCTGGCCAGATAAATACAGGCTTCTACACTCTTGGTATCAGCTGCAGGTATAATATATAGTTGTGAAAAAAGGACAGTACTTCATAGAATTTGTGTTCCATGAATAGTGTCATTTGAGTCTTTTGTCTTCCTGTCTGTCATGTCACACTTATTGGAGTTGTCAAATGTGCATTATTAAGTTTCATGAATTTTGAAGGGATGCCTAAAGTTATAAACTCATCTTTAACAGGGTTCTGCTACGTTTCAGTTTTAGTGAACAAAATGTCCTGCACAGATGCAAAGGTGATATAACTAAAGGTCTCTTCTCTCCCTGTGGACAGAAGGGGCCAATTCCGAGTGTGGGGTTTGGGATGAGGCCATGCTTCTCCCAGGCTGTCACTCCACACTGGCATGTAAAATGGATTTTAGAAAGGAGGGTCATTTTGGTGTTGCCAGCAAACCAGAAATTCAGTGCAAAAAAAAAACTTTATTTCCCCCCTCCCCCAATTTCCCACTTTGCTGTTTCAAAGATGAATCAGCATCTATGTGGATTAAAAGTGTGCCATAATTTAATAAAGGTGATTTTACTGAAGTTTATTACACAAAACAACACAAAAGCCCTTAAAAAGAAAAGACCAAATGAAGTTTTTGCTATGTTGTCTACACTAATAAAGTGCAGCATGAATACTAAAACTGGCATTGCAAAAAAAAAAAAGGGGGGGGAGGGGGGTGAAACTGTAAAAAGCTGCTTCCAGGCTTATTCAGTGAACTATGTTTTTCAGTTCATCCCAGGGGATGTCTGTGACTAATCCATGGAAATTTCAAGTTTCAAATTTAGCCGTTTTTTTCTTGGGGCCTAAAAGCTTTTTACTGAAGATTTTAGATGGCTGATCAAAGCACTGAAATATTAAAAGGTCAACTCTTAAATGTATATTCCCAGAAAAAGTTACCAACAGAAATAAAACGCAATGATTTTTTTTTGGTCCACCAAAAATTTCAAGAAAACTGTACAGTTTTTTTTCTAATGCAAACAAGTAACTTAGTAAGAAAACTGTACAGGGGAAAAAACCAGACCTTTTGCCTCTTGGCAACAGGAGAGTGTGACTGGGTTTGACATGGAGAAGTCTCCCTGACTCAATTAGAAATACAGCTGCTTTTCAAAACATTTTGAAGCCAAATACCAAAATTAAAGTTGATGTCTGAAGCCCATATTACTTCTGTCATTTATCTGTAATAATATTAAACAATTCCACCTTCCCCCAGCAATCCTTTCAACGAAATCACATACTCTGTCCCTTCTGTACACGTGTGCAGTATGGGACTCCTGGATACAGGTATGTACGTGTATGTATGCAGTTATAGTCTCATGCTACCACAGCCAGTAAGTGTGAATACTACTAGAATAAGACTCTAAATTAGTATTGTTTATGTAATTCTGCTCCATAGAAATCATAGTACTTTTATAATGCAGCCTAAAGATTACGAACGAAGGGTTATATTTGAATTACAACAGGAAAATCAATGGAAGGCACAGTTCAGGACCATCAAGTTATACAAATAAATGCAACATTTAAAAAACTGTAACACATCTTAAATACAGAGTAAGAACTACATGAACGAAGTTGATCCTAACAGCACTACACCAGCAGGAATTTTATCCCTCGGTGTTACCGTAACAACTCATCCCTACGTTCAGAGAACACAGCTCCCTGCTCTGGGACTGCCTGGATGCAGGACCTTGCTCCCACACCTGGAAGCAGGAGGGAGACTGACATAAACATCAGGGATTTCACTGAATAAAGCACTGCATGCGTAGACCAAAATGTTCCAGCCTTCAGCTGGCAGTGCCCTGAGTGTTCAGCTCAGAGGGGAAAGCAAAACAGGTACTTCAGACTCATTGTGGGGACTTGAAAAAACAATTTTGCTTTAAAACTGTGCTTACACAACTGTTTGTGTAGCAAATGGGGATCCCATGCTTACAGGGAAACATTTCTATCGGATTATCAGGTTTACTGTATTATCGTTCTGGTTTTACTGGCCAAAACACTAAGCAGTCTAAGAAAATTATTGGAAATCTATTAGAAAAGGCCCTTCTGTGATTGAACTACTGCACAATTCCAGCTCATCTTTGCCTTTCCCTAACAGAGAACACCATTTTGAGGCTGTCATGCATTTTTCCTTCCAAAGGGGTTAACGCCAGTGGAAAACGCAAGGATCCTCTTACCACAGAAAAACTGAGCAATGCAGTTTCCCAGAGAAGCTGCCTTTTTATTTTTACAGGTGCAACTGACGTCTGTCTTGTATTTTCTGCTCACCCAAGTATTAATTTAAAAACCACACACACGTGAATGTATGATATGCAGCTATCTACACCCAGGTAGCTTTTTTACACTTTCATATACTTCTTTTTACTCAAGTGTTTAATGGAAAGAGGCAGAAGAACAGATTTTGACATAAGACAAATCAGGAAAATAAGCATTCACTTCAAATGAATTTTGCTGAATTATACTAGGCCTGAATATATATGCTAGTGTTTAGAAAAATGTTTATCTTCCAAGTGTAAAGAACAGGCTTCAAAATTTCCATAGCACACCTAAAGCCTGACCAAACCCCATGTTCTACAGGACTATTTTTAAAATTTTTCGTGTTTTCTCTCCTTAAACTGATATATTGCAATGGTCCAGAGAATCAAGGAAATCAACAGGGAAACAGAAATGGTTTCATATTAAAAGCAGTACAGACAAGCGTACACCAGTTGCTAAAGGCTGTTAACTTGGTTTTCACTGCAGGGGTCACATTTGGAAACAATTTTGATACCAAAATTAGAAGCTTGTATTTTAATTTCAGTAACATCTTTGTCTAGGAAATGAGAGAAATCTTACCCACCATTAAGCTTTACCAGGTACACTAGCTGGAAAAATCGGTGCCAGAAATAGTAATGCTGAGGAATCAAGTTCACACAGTAAAATAGACTATTCTCTGCTCATTCTATTAATCTAAACCTTGCCAGGGATACAGCTCTTTTTTAAACAGTAAAACAAAACTAAACAACAACAAAAAAAATCCTGAGAAGTTTTGAGTCAGGAACATTCAAAGCAAAAACATTCCAAAAGGTTCCCTTCACTAAGGATCTTTCAGAAGAGGCACTTCTACAATGGCATCCTAAATTATCGTATTGCATGCTGAAATGTTTAACACACTCTGAAAAAATTAGTTTTCCCTTTCATCAGGCACTTCCTATAGTTACTGTAAGGTTCCAGTGTCTTTCTAAAGAAAAATAAGTATTTTAAAATTTGAATATTGGCCGAGTATTTTCTTAACTTTTTTCTTTCAAACTCCAAGCTGCTCTCCATATTTTAAAATTCTCCTACAGCTCATTAACTCCAAAGAAAGCACAACCATATCAATGCTTTAAGGCAAGAAAAAAAACCCCCCAAATAATGCAAATAGCATTGCCTTGAGACTCTCTTTAGTCTCTAAAATCCTGCAGATAACAGAAAAGCAGTACTAGTACTGAAAAATACATGATGAAAGGAGATGGACTTTGTATTTTCGTTAGTAAATATATTAATTATAACTAAGTAACACAAGGGAGTAATACACTTATGTCAACCCGACAATATTATTTTTAGTGGAAAACAGGTAAATATACATTTCCACCCTATCTTCCAATAAAAATCTAAAGGTAGTGGACTTTGGGAATTTCCAGTAACAAATAAGGGACACAGAAGGGCTGGTTTCAGTATTGCCGCAGTCAGCATCACTTGCTGCTCACATTTGGTTCAGCTCTGAATGCAAGTTTTCACTCAAAGGGCGCAATGGCTCAGTTGCTCGGCCACTTCTTTTGTTAAAAGAGCTCATTCTGCTGTATTACAGAATGTACTTTTAAGTCTAAGAGTAGATTATTAGAAGTGTTCGTTTAAATAATTCAACTGCAAGGAAACTTAAAAAAGAGACGTAATGTTTTACTTGAAATGACTGGAATGCAAAGACACATTTTTACCTTAATCCTATTCATGTTGACAGCCACAGAAGTCTCAAAGTTTACTATTGTAGTATTATTTATTTTTGTGATGGCAACATTATAAGCTCCCCCCAATACACTCAGATCCCCTGTGCTCAGTTCTAACCCTGCTGTGTTTTACACAACTTGGCTGTCATCAGCAATTAGGGTTTTTTTGGTTTGGGGGATTTTTGATAGAGGGAACAAATGTGGAAAAGCCGTATGCTGACTGAAGATATGTTTTTATAGCTTAATTATTTTATGATAAAAAATTGTCTTTCACAGATTTTACTGCTGAGCAAAGAACAGCATATAGACGAAAAATAACCAACATCTTTTGGTAAAAGGTGGTGGTTTTCTGTATGCAAGTCTTCCAGATAATTTATCTCAGCTTCCATGTTTATATACGTTCCCTAGTCACAGCAACTAAAAATGAGATGCATCACATTCTGCCACCAGTTACTTTTGAAGCCAAGGAAAAAAAAAAGAAACAAAATCCCAGCCTTTTTGCATAAAAACAGTGCTAAAGACGAGGAAGTTCTAGTTCTCTCTGGCTCAGTACCCCGTGCTTGCCATGCTCGGCCTCACAAGGCCCTGTGTGTGTGTGTTGCTGCAACACACAGAAAAAGTTACAGAAAAGGTGCTGAATACAATTCCCTGGGGACACAGCACCATGTTTCCTTACAGGCTGAGAAACAAGGCTCATTCTGAGACCTCAGAGGCCCAAATTTGATGGTGCCATTGCAATTTCTCACTTTCTTATTAGGAGAAAAATCACTATTTTTCACTAATCTGTGCTTCTTCCTTTGGAAGAATCCAATCAGAGGCAAAAAAAAATTAAAGGCTGAAAAGTGAGCAATTGAATTACAGGGGGAAGACCCAAGCAATATATTTAGTTCAACGAGGGATTAAGTGCCACGGCCACTGGTAATTAAAGCGCTAATACGTGCTCTTTGAAATAGTTTGACTTTTCCTCCGGCTGCGAGCGCGGCGCACTCGGAGGTTCGGGTGAGGCAAACCTGATACTCTGCCATTCTCCGCCAGCACGTGCCGAAATTAGTTCTCCATTTTGTGGTGGCCCTTGGAGAGCAATTCCCATTGAGAAGTGAACAAAGGCCGTGACCCCGGGGTCAGAGTGTAATGCAGGAAGCATGACCTCCCCTTTGTTCAGAACAGCACTGTTTACTCTGCCTAAGTAAAGATCACCAATACATTAACTAAAGAGGATTAAAAAGGTCATATCCCTAGGGATGGAGCTCACGCAAGTGGCAACTCTCTTCAGTCACTAAATCACTGGACTTCCCCACCTACCCCCCCTTCAAAAAAGGGACACCTTAAGCTGTCATGGCTCAGTGGAACATTATTTTCAGAGAAAAAGTCTGTACAAATTCATGTTTCAAAACCAGGTTAATTTCTGCAGAACTAGCCAGCTGCTTGGAAATTATTTTTAAAGTTATCAAAATATTTTAAGTGAAAACTTATCATCTCAATACAATTTTTTAATTTTATATCGCCTTTTGAAAAATTCTGAGTTGATTTATACAATTGTTCGGGTCTTAAAGTGGTTATTAAAAAGTGCAAGTAACTATTATAAATGGAATTCTTAAAATATCCTGTAGTCTGTGGATGGGCAGAGAAGTTGCCTGTTGCTGTAGACAATTGCTAATTCCATGATGGCTCACTTGCAAAGAGGAGAACAAGGAAAATAAACTGAAAATATGCTGCCTATAAAATTTCACGTATGCGGACTGCTAAACTTTACCAGGCTAAAAAAGCAGTTATTTTGGCTGTTAAGATTCCTCTTACAAACTTCTCATAATATCTTAGAACATCATTATTAATATGAATATTAAAAGAAGCATCTCCTGAAACAGCTAAATTAATGCTGCATTGGTAACACACAGCTAGACAGCATCGGAGTGTCTCCTTTCCATTCTCACCTCTAACCCACTGGCCTGCTGAATGATCCCAAATTTGCTTTGTACCTTGGTCTCCTCATCTGTGGTGACGTAGCTCACTGGGATGCAGATGTTACCATCAGTTAGACGGCCACGATAGGAGGAAAAGAGCACATAGAAGGGAGTGATCCAGACTAAGATATTTTCCCTTCTTTTCCTCAGGCAAAAGCACCTCTAATTAAGCTGAACATTATGTTAGAGCTTCCAGAAGAAAATAATAGGAATCAGGCCAGGCAAAGGGGCAAGCTTTTGATCAAAGTCTTTGGTGCAGGGAGCTCAGCACCACAGACAAACTCCCCATAGGGTAAATCAGTTGGAATCAGCATGAGATCACCAGCAACTTTGAGAAGAGGACCAGGAGTGGCCAAAACTCCAAAAATCAAGGTCCTAGCGTCCCACAAAACAGTATGAACCATTCAGGGGGAGGGCTGAGAGGGTGTCCTTCCATTCTCAGACACTTTGTGCAAAATAGCTATTTTTGGATCCGTAACAGTATGTTCACCTTTCCAGTTTCTAGCAGCATGAATTAATGCAAGAGGTGTGGCAAGCCGGGATCTCGTTACACCCAGCCTGCACTGGCCCTTCTTCACCCACCACTGCAGTTCCTGCTTCTGTGCTTTCTGATCTTTTCTCACCCCAGCAGTAGGAGTCAGAAACTTACTGCAATCAGGAAAACCAAAAGGAGAAAGTCATCCTAGCACACGCCCCATGGGAGCACGGCATTCAGCCCAAATGGCTCACAGCAGATTCCAACATGGCCAAGAGTAAAGAAGAAACTTCCAAACCACGTGTCTGCACCGTGCCGGGTGGCATTCCCACTGCAGGTGGGTGAAGGACTGGCACTCGGGGTAACTCTCACCTGGCCAGTTCGATGCCTGGAACAATCAAATCTAGTAACACACTTTCCTGTGACTGCTGTTCCCTGAAATCTGATATGACAGCACTGGGCTTTTTATTATACACCAGGAGTCAAGGAAAGAAAGTGGAGTCAGAAAGCCTTGACAACATGTTTAGAAAAGGCTGTGTCCAGGCAAAAGCAAAAATGTACAGCAGGTATTTAAAACAAATGACCTGGAATACAGTGCAATATTGCCACTTTGTATGTTCATCAGATCTTCCCATCGATTTCAATGGAAACACTGCTTTTTTGGCACAAAAGATTATGCAGGCATAATATATCTGTCAGGAAAAAAAGGGTAACAAAATCTCTAGACACAGAAGGAGCAGGTGGGCAAGAGCAATGTGAGTACTGAGCAAAGCTTTGTATCAGGCTGAGGCAAAGGGGTACGTTTTCCAAAAAGCACTGGACTGAAACAACCAGAACAAAGAATATACTTAGACATTAAGATTTAAAAATGGAGATTGGGAGCATAAGGACTGAACCAGTGACATAAGGACAATTTATTGATATACATTAGAAGCAGGAAGACTGCACAACAATTGTCTGGCAAGTCTGAAATAGTACTGGGAAACAAAGGGGAGTGAAAGAAAGAGGACGAAAAACACCACAGAAAAGATAATGGCTGATTACGACCTTGAGCTATTTAGTTATGCAAAAGAGGAACCTTGCCTTTTCTCACTCTGTATGACCATACTAATATTTCTTGTTAGCTGGGTTCCTAATCTGGGATATTCATAAAAAATAAAAAATACCCACTACTTCTTTCCATGGAAATTCCTAGTCTTTCCTTTTTCAGTTCTCTTTCACCTTCAGCCAACAGCACTCTCCCTCCAAGATGGGAAGCAAAAACAACACTCAGGAAAGTTAGGGAATGAGATGTCCCTTCTCTTGAACAGGAAAACAGAGGAAAGATGATTCTGTGACACAAAATTCTTGCATTTTCCATTTTTTGGGGGGATGGAGCAATCTTGATCCTACCTCATATTCTAAGATAGGACTCTCTATCTCCTGATGCCCAGAAATCCAGACAGACCAAGAGGTACCTTTTAGGTTAAAAAGAAGTTATCAGGCTTAATATAGATGGAAAAAATCTATAATATTCAAGTCATGAAATTGTCCCCTCCAGTCCTTTCAAATAGCAAGTCCCATTAATCAATTCTTTTGCAAGTAAAGGGTGCAAGAACAGCAGACAGCAAAACAGAAAGTGCTGAAATAAAGGGATAAATTAAAGGCAAGCCATTCTGAGGACACAAGCAGCCTTTCGGAAGCAGCCCAAGGTTGGAGGCAGGGCTTCCAACAAAAATCTGCACTCTTCTATCAAGAATGAAAGGGTAGCAGTCCTCAAAAATAGCCACAAATGATGATCCAGATTAAACGCCAATGAATTCTGTGATTTAGTAAACCGTCTGGAAGGCTACTTTAAAAGATTATAACTTTAATGCCTGAGCAGGGATTACATAATGGGGAGAAAAACAACACTGATAACATAATGAAAAATACGTCTTTTTTAACTTTGAGTGCATCCACAGAATTCATTATTATTTATTTGGCCTTTCAAAAGGACTTTGACAATGTGACTCATGAAGACCATAAAGAAAACACAATAGTCACGACTGGAAGTTGGAATCATGATTAAAAACAAGCTAAGCAGCCAAAAGGAAAATGTACGAATGAAAAGACACTTTGACAAGAGAAACGTTAAGAGCTGTTGCATGCAGAGGCCGTGCTGGTATCAGCTTTTAACTTCAGTTCATGTTTAGAAAGATCATCTGTACAATAAAGAGTGGCAAAAATGACAAGCAAGGGGAGAGTACTGGGGTTACTGAAGGGTTTATCCAAGCTGAGTGAATGTGAAACACGATAAATATTTTTTTTTAATAATTGCTAAGGAGATCATATTGCAACATTGTCCAAGGGAAGAGACCTGCGTGCCACCATAACAAGTCAACAGAAACTTTCAGGGATATGCAATAATGTCAGGTAAGTCAAGCAGGAAAAGAGAATCCTGTATTGAAAACATTATCCTTCTAATATCCGCCTGCCAGGGAAACAGCTTCCTGGAGAATGCTAATGAGCCTTTCCTCATTAAAGCTACAGAAGTAACAGGAGTGCAAGGGCAGGTGTCTACAACAATGTCACTTATAAGAGACTGCCATATATGAAGACATAGAGTGATCAAACTATTTATGTTAGCAAGCACATGAGCAACAGGGAACACATCAGAGATAACAAAGTTTGAAATTCAGGATCTGTAGTCCAACTTTCTCACCTGCTTCCAGTCTGGAAAGGGAAATGATCCAGCTAAATTAAACAAGCAGTAAATTTGAACTATAGGAATGTATTATTTTTCAATGTGCAGCCTGAGCACGTGAAAATGAATGCCTTGTTAAGGGACATCAGTAGGAATTGGAAAGAATGATTCTATCCATAGCCTACAAAAATAGAGTGCTGGATGGGATTGTTTGCTGGAAAGACCACAAGGACCTTTGCACAAAGCCAAGGGACCTACCTGCCCCGCTTTCTGACAAGGACAGGGTATTCCAAAAGGATCTGATGTTGGTCATCTTCACCCTCCACCTCCTACCAATCAACCCTTTGTAAAAAATGTCAGGGTAGACTTGGCATTAATTACACTGTGGGCCTGTTCCAGTGCAGTAATTTTTACTTTTGTTTTCTATGGCCAAAAGAAATGGCAAAAAAATAGACGAGTTCACTTCATCTAATGTGAAATGCCTCATCTGCTAAGCTAGCTATGGTGCCTGACACAACGCTGTCAATGCATCATTCAAATGTCACAAAAACATGTAAAAAGAAGCATGTTTACTTTGCCACCTGCTCACCCCCCGCCACCACAAATAATTAGCAAGAACCTAAATTATAAGACTTTCTTTTACTTTATAAATACATTTCTTTTTTTTAATCTCACTATCTTTTTTCTCATCCATGCATGATTATTTGCAAAACCCATTTAATAATTACAAGAGAGTCCAAGTTGTGTGTCAGATCCTGGGATACTGCCACTCATACAGTGGTTTGCTACACTCAGCCTTTGGTCTTGTGGCTAACAATTTACCCAAGCTGTGAGAATACCTCACCAGAACCCACACACTGCTGCTCTTCAAAGGAAGACATGGATACATAATTAAGAGATGATGAGCTCAAATATAAGACATGAGATGTGGGAAGCAGATTCTGTAACCACACCGGTGAGTGGTTTTACTACTGAAGTTTCTTCAGCTCTGTCTTCTTGGTATCAGTAGAACTCACACATTTTCAAACTATATTTGCAGCAGCAGAGGGAAAAAAGAATGCTAAAACTATGCCACTGCATAAAAATAGTTTAAACATCAACCGGTCAGAACTGAAATTGTAAATCAGCATTATTAACAAACTGCCCTTGTAACAAGTGGGGCCTATGTCTTAAAAAAAAAAAAGCAAACCAACATATAGTTTTACAAAAATACTGTCAAAATTTCATCCCACAAGAATTGTAACCTCAAAATATTCTCAGCCTCATTTCAAGACTTTATGATGCTGTAATTGTGGCCATAATATAAAGAACTATAGACAGAAGTATCCGTGTCTATATGTGCTAGCTCGGGGGCTAAAGGCACAACGCACAGCGTGGAAATCAAAATTCAGATGTGGGTACAGATCCACTCCAGCACGTACAGGATCAGTCCCTCACTGGCTATTCAGAATAAACGAAACATCAAACCACTTTTCTTATTACTCTGCAGAGCTGAAACTAGTTTTTGTTGTTCTTGTCATGACTGATTAGGGAAAGAGTTGAAAAGTCTGGAGCAAAACAAGATGTGAATAAAGCTAGCAAAACTCAACTGAGGACCACTGACCAGCCTTCAGAAATAGGCATTAGAAATAGCAGGATTAAATGCTCGCTTGTTTTCTGATTAACAACAAAAGAATAATTCAGTTTTACCTAAAAGAAGTCTTCGTTTTGTTCCGATACAGGACCACATCTCCACAAGCCAGGGACCCTTTGCAGGGCCAGAGCCTCCCAGCGGCAGCCACACCCTCCTCTTCCTCATTTTTTTCCACTGACCATTAAATACTTTCCAAGCCAGGCCCTGAAAAAAAACCCCCAAAACAAAACCCACATTTTTAATGGACATCAGATACCATACTGCTGATTCAATTAGGCAGATTAGAAACAAATATATTTGCACACACACCCATATTTGTATTTTCTGTTTCATTTCAAACAAATTTGGTAGGCCTGATTTGAATCTCTATTCAAACCACAGGAAAAAAATAATGAAAATGTGTTCTATGCTGACAGCAGAACTAAGCCCTCTGGCTATCTCTTTTTAGAGTTTTATATGACACGTTGTCCATTGGTACTGGAAAAATTCACAGAACAGGGGGTTTTCAGAGAATCTTCAGATGAACCTATATGTTTTGTAGCAGTAATAGATGCCAGCACAAGACAAGCTGAGAGAGACATCCCAGAACTTGTCTCTTCAGGGATTCTATGGATTTGACACTCAGGCAAATCTATGACTTTATTTTTAAAAAAGTAAGACTTTCCTGGCTCGTGTGTCACTCAAACTCTCCCAGGTAATAATGATGCTGCGCAGCAAGTATCACACAACATGTCCTTACTCTTATTATATTTCATACAATTTATTTTATCCATAATTCAGCAGTACACAGAACAATCTGGAAATTTATTGTCGCTATAAACTGTTTTGCATATTGTGTCATCTGCTGGCTTTAATTCATTATTTAAATGACACTGTAATTATACTACATTTCATATTCTATTTAACCAGAAAATATTCAATATGAATACAAAGTGAGAAAGCAAACTTCCCCCCAAATCTTGAAAAACACCTACTTATTTTCAAATAACCAGCTCCAGCATTCAACAACAAAGCAGAAATACAATATTTAGGGTTCAGCAACTTAAGCTCATTTTTTTTTGCAAATAACTGCACAAAGATATTTTTGCTTAGCTATCATTAGGACTGTGAAATTAATATTAAAATAAGCTGGTTGTTTATTTAAATTTAGAACTAAATTTATAACCTGAATCCACAGATTCATGCTATTATGCTTGCTGAAAGAACAAATTAGTATTAAAATAAGAACAGAGGTTATGTTGAGATGTGTGTTAGGGGATGACAACATACATTACATGTAGTATATTAAATAATGCCAAATCCAAAATGATTTTGTAAGACCAGCATCATCTACATATTTATTCATGTACAATTGTACACCCACAGAAAAACACTGTTATAAGCAAGTGATACACTTCACTACTAGTCGAGGTGTTTGCAGTTCCATGCAGTCCTACATCCTAACAGGTTTCCAATATACAATTCTGAATTCTCAAAGCCTGCATAATGCTGTATTTGCACATACAGTAGATAAGTATAATACTTGCAGAATATATCAATACTGAAGTCTTTTAGACATGGTTATTCCCACAGAAATCTTTGTTCTCTAAACTGCAGAATATTAGGTAAGACTGCCATTTATACCGGAGTGCTCTAGTACACCACTGACTTTTAAATCCAAATACACAATAAGGGAAAATGCTGGCACATTAGTATTTTACTGGCCCACAAAACAAAGATTCACCCTTCCAAGCCTCCCATCCATGTATTCCATATCAGAAAAGCACACTTACTCCAGACTGTCTGCATTCCCATTTACGGAGATGCTCTGCAATAAAGGGAGCGAACAGAAATCCAAGGGTTAACAGAAGAAACAAAACAAAACCCTAAACCAAACCAACAAACCCCACCACCAAAATGCCCAGCCATGCTGCAGTCCTTGCAAGAAAAGGAAAATGTTCAGCAGACAACAGCCTAACAAAAAGCAAACAGAGAATTTAGTGCCGCTATTGCCTGGATACCAGTTTGGGATTTAGGCAGCCTTGGATTACAAGGACTATTCCCTTGAAAATCCAGCCCACAGTTCCTGCACTGTTTTCTACCAATACCACATCCAAACTGTGACTAAACACCTCATTATGCTTCTCTGGCACTGTCTGAAGCACACATATTGTACAATTTTCTGGGGCACCTAAAAGCAGAGGGAAAAAAGCGGCTGGTTTTTACCAATTGGTAATGAAATGATGAATAAGTTCCCTGCAAAAGCTTGCAGGATCAGTAAATCTCCTCTCTCCCCCCCCAGCCCCTTTTGTCCTGTGTAGGCAACAGGTGACAAAATACAGCCCCAATCTTCAGCTTTAAAAATAAGAAAATGTATGTAGATTAAGAGACATCTGCACTGTAATATAGCCTTTTTTAATAAATTAAAAATTAATGAAGAGACTTAGCCGGGCCTCTACATTGGCTTCAGGAAGTAAATGCCTTTCTTAGTATTTATTTGTAGAGGTTTCATTTAAAGAAAATACAGTCCTTAGAGTTACAAACAATAACTAGTGACTTGAGGTAACAATTGGGTATTGACAGATCTTAAAAGAGAAAATCCAAACTGTATTTGCAAAGGAACTGCATGCCTCAAATATTTCACTACAGCCTCTTTTTCCTATAACTTGCTAATTGATCTTAAATACGTAGATGAATTATGAGCCAATAACCTCCAATTTTCTTAGCTCTTACTCCAGACAAACATTATATTCTGATTTATGAACATCTGAAATATTTAATTTGCTGTTCATGGCATTTAAATAGTTAATCTAATTTATGGGAAGTGAGGATTCCACATTAAAGACTCCTTCTACTTTCTCCTTTAAGCTTCACCACTTCAAAAGCCTTTTCCCCATCCCTTCTTATTTAGAAATAGTCTCCCTTTGTGCACCGGACATACTACGGTAGTTCAAGAGGCCGCGGCAGTTACATGGTTCCTTTGCCAGTCCCCATATTGCTCATTATATAATTTTACTCCCATATATACACATGCAGCTGGTAAAGGGATGACTTTGCTGCATTCAGCTACATCTACACTTCCAGAGCGAGCCTTGAAATAAAAAATCACAGCGTTACAAAAATGATCAGCTCCCATCACTGTACACTTCCCGAGCCTCTGATTGCTCAACCTACGTTTGCAAAGCTGTGATGTAGCAGTACACCTGTGTCTCTTTTAGCAAAATATCCACAATAGGCTAAAAACGTTTCAGTTCTGTTAATACCCACTTCTCAGCCCGCAATTAAATACAACCTTTCTCTAAAGACAGGATTCCCTAAAATACTTTACACGCTTACAAACAGTTTCCTATTTCGGAAAGCTTTGCAATTTCCTCCCTTTGCAAAAATTCAGCTGTGCAGCAACCAGCGAAGAGCTCCGGGTACAGCAGATGGTTAAAATTCTGCATCATTTTTAAGAGCCTAAGAGAAAGCACTGCCTTTTTTCGGGGGAGGGCGGGGGTGGAGGAGAGGAGAGAAAAAAGCTGAGAACAGCAATTTGCAGCCCCCCCTTTTTTTTTTTCCTTGACAGCAGCAAGCTCCGCCTCAGTCTGGCCCTTCCTCCAACCTCTGCTAACCTAAAAACCAGCGCCAGCCTGGCAGCGGGCCAGCGATTCAAAAGTAAACATTATCCTCCTGCCATTTTTCAGTGCTGTTTATCATATCCTGATCCCCTTTTTTTTTATCCCACTCCCCCCGCCGCCCCCCCCTTCGCCATTGCTGAAATCCCCGTCTCTGCCCCCAGTTTGTTTCGCTCCGCGGCGACATCCAGCCCTGTGAGTCCCGCTCCGATGCGCCGCGGCAAACCTGCAGGACGCGGACCGAGCGAGGGATGCGGCCGTGCCCAGGGCCGCGGGCGGTCCCGCAGCGGAGGCCGCGCCAGGCGCACCTTTCCGCGCGGCTGTCCCGTGGGATGGGGCGGGACGGCCGCTCATCACCCGCTCCCCGCACAATGCACTCGCCTCTCCCAGCGCTGCAGCTGCCGGCACAAACGCGGCTTTTGCCTCCGCGGCTTTCCCATTTTCTTACTTAATTGTGAGGGGAGTGCTTAAAGACCAGAGCCGTCCATGAGCGGCCGTGAGGGCGCCGTATAGCGCTGCACCTGACTCTTTGTTATCCCTCACCGCTCATCCCCATTCTCGGTCCCTTCCGCTCCGCGCTTCCTCCTCCCACCTTGGGCTGCTCATCGTTTATCAAGGCTCTGTAAAAAAACCAACCCGACTAATTGAAGTAGCTGCCCGTTAGTGGTTTTTACCTAGTCGTGCACTGCATGGAGTGGATAGCGGGCATACCGGCAGGAGGAGGAAAGGAGATTTAAAAAANGGAGAGCGGCAGGAGGAGGAAAGGAGATTTAAAAAAAAAAAAAAAAGGGGGGGGAGTGGGTGGGTGGAGTAAAAATAAATAAAAAATAAATACATAAGGAGAGCGGGATAGTGCCGCTGGAGCCCCCCGAGCCGCCCCTCCGGGTGGGGAGGAGCGGGAGCGGGGCCGGGCGAACACGGCCATGTTGTGCGCGGGGTCAGCGCGGGGCACTGCGCTGTGCGGCGGAGCGGTGCATCTGCGGGCTAGTTGTGTTATTCCTCTGTTAAATCTTTCCCCCCGCTTCCCCCCCCCCCCCCCCCCCCCCCCCCCCCCCGCTGACGGTCCAGGGGG
>VXAZ01007519.1:261020-387308 GCA_013399875.1 Gymnorhina tibicen
ATTCCTGCCCGGCAGAGCTGGATCTGGGGCTTATTTGTATTATTTCCCGTTAAATCCACCCCCCCTTCTGCCAGAGAACGCCGGCTCGGGGGCTTTGCCCTCACCCCCTGCTTTCCCCTCTCCGGGCACAGCGCAGGGGCACAACGCAGCGCGACTCAGCCACAAGGTCATGTGCCATCGGCCCAACGAACAAAAGCCCTTCCCTCGTTATTTATTTATGGATTTGGGGCGTGTTCCCGGTGAGGAGGAGCCTTTGTGTGTGCAGGTTTCACACCCACCGGGGCGCAGCGGCCGCGACTCGTCCAGAGGCGCCGCGGGACAGCCCGCGGGCTCATTAATAATTGCTCGCCATCTCCATATTGAAATTGCGGAACAGCGCATGATTAATTAAGGAGGGAAAAAAGAAAGGGAAGAGTGAGGGAGGCCCGCGCGGGCCCGGCCGCGTTAACCCCTTCGCGCCCGCCGCCCGGGAACTCGCCGGGAATATTAATTAATTCTGCTGTTTGCGTGTCGTTAGGCGACCACGTGAGGCCTCTGGCACAGGCTCTCCAGAGCCGCCGACTAATGAACAGAATTTTCTGCAATTCGCTCATCATCAGCTTTTCATTTGGAAAAAAAAACCCACAAAAAACAATTTGTAAATCTTACTGTGATTGTAAATTAAAGTATTCTCATGCAGTGAGGTTAAAAGAGTATTTACAAGGTTATTTATATAAAGAGGTATTACAATTAAAAACCTGGAAAATGTGTAATTTAAACTCATCCGAGTGCTCCAAATCATGAAAATATTTCCCATTGCAGTGCTGCGATTAACTCGCACGCGGAATTGCAGATCCTCAGACAGAAATGGGAGTAATAAATACGCTCTATACAGTAATCAAAATATTTAACAACCATTTTTCAGAGCGCTCCAACTTCACACGGTTGTGCCTCCCCTGAGGACTCGGTCACTCGGCTCCCTCTGTCACAGGGCCGGGTTTGTCTCGGGCAGAGCCGGGATGTCTGAGCGCTCCCGGAGGCGCTCGCTGGGAAGTGAAGCTGCGAAGCGCTCGCACGGCCCCCGCCGCTCGGCGGGGACGCGCCTGGGACCGAGGGGGCCCTGGCTCGGGGCACTCGCGCGGCGGGGCCGAGCGTGGCGCGGGCGCGCTCACGCACGCGGAGACCGGGGGCGCGCACAAAGACACGCACNTTCCCTTCCCCACCGTTCGCTGCCCCAGCTCGCCTTCTTAACCCTGCTCCTTTTGCATTCCTTCCCTTGTTCTACATCCAGCTACTCCAGAATTTCACCTGTGACTCTTTGGCCATTTATTCCCATTTACTCTTTAATTCCCTTGGTTATTACTTAGCATCAGTTACAGTTTTTTCTGCAGACGGGCCCTTTATTTGGCCAGGGGATGTGTGGAATAGATGGACTGTGCACTAAACTAAAGCACCTTCTTTTGTTAAGCCAAGCACACATTCATTTGACTTATTAAACCCCCTTTTTTTGTAGAGTATGAATTCTGGCTGTCACCTGACGGGTGGCTCCAGCAAGCAGAATTTATCCAGGCACAAATCAGGCCAGGTATGCTCCATCTCCTCAGCATGCTCAGTCTGCAGCTTGGTACCAAATTCATCCTGAGCAGCTGTAGTCCCACTGGCGCTATTCAGCACATCCATCGACGTTCTGCCCAACGACAGAAAGGACAGGCTACAAACTGACACAAATTCCTGTATAGAGCCCCACTTTCATGACCTGCTAGATAATAATAATTTGTATTAGCAATTTTCCCCATCTGCATGTTCACAGATGCGTGTTCGTCAGCGTCCTCCCGTCTCCTCTACAGCATTTGGTGACTTGGAAAGAGCTGAAACACCAGTGGGCTGATCAGGCATGACAAAGTTTTGTGGTTTTCTTCCTACTGCTGACATTCTATAAAAGTTTTTACTGGCTGTGATCTGTTTATCCTTGTAATAGGTGAAGCCACACTGGGCAACTCAATGAAGTCATGCTGTGACTACCAGTGTCAGGAACATTTTCATCCCTTCACAAATCAGAATAAAGCATACTCTGCCGTGCAATATGAAGAGCAACCTGTTACACCTGAAGGTTTTGAGTTGACATCCAACAAACGAGCAAAGTGCAGACCGAGCAAGCCACAGCCCATAAAGACTTAAAAGGCAGGCCCCAGTTATTTAGATATGTTTGGCTTCAGAGGTTAGAGAATTCTTTGGAGGATATAATCCTTTAGCTATAAAAATACTAATAAATACTCAAGTGAAAATGAGTAAAAACCTTATTCCTTCTTACGAAGTTTGCTCAGTGTTGTCACAAGAGCAAATACCAAATAATTTGTACAAACGAAAACTGCATATACCAAAATGTTCTTAATTTTCAGTGTCCTTTACTGCTTTTCTCTCATTTAAAGCAGCAAGGCATTGTCAGAACTAATACAATAAACAGCCAAACTCAGGGATGAAACACAGCAGTAAGACTTTAATTTCTCATTTATAAAATAAATTTTAGAACATGTAAAAACATGCTTTTAAAATAATTAAAGGTATACTGAGGGTATTCAAGATAGAAAAGTAACAATTTTAGTATATATTTTCTCTTTTTTTATCTACATGTTCAATTACAAACTTTCCAGTATTATGAAGCTTATGGGAATTGGCTAGTGATTCCAAACTCCACATGCTGGTTTGAAATTCTCTCTCTCTGATTTGTAGCTCAAAGGGTATGAGGAAGCTGGATGGTTGTATATTATTAAATTCTAATGGAAAGAATACTCCCTTAAAATTCTTCTCTGCTTTATTAAATGATCCAAAAAACGAGAGGTGGGGCTGGCATAACTGCCAGGTGGAATGACTGCCAGACATCTCCTATTAGAAGACTACATTTTCAGTTGCCATAAAGAGTTTGCCAAACTTCAACTGTTTGGCTGAAAATGTCCCTCACCAGATGTGTGCTTCGGGGTTGACTTGTTTGAAAATCTTCAGCCAAACATCTTAGGCCTTTCTGAGAAGGAGCCTACCAAAGATTGTTTGGTCATGCTGCCAAATTACAGAAACCTCTTCTTTGAGCAGCTCCTGCTTGCCCATGTTTGGAGCAGGGGGTAGGACGGGAGTGGCCTGGTAAGGAGGTGGAGTTCGCTGCTTCACTCCAGCCAGGCTGCCAACGTGGGAAAGCCTCAGCTTGTGTATGCTGGCCAGGGGCTTGCTGAGGTTTGACAGAGAAAATCTCAAAGCCCTCACTTTCACAAACCATGCTGCTGGTGAGATGGAGACAAACCTCCCTGCCCGACACCAGAACTCTGGGATGGTAGAACTGTCCGCCTGGGCGCCACAAAACCACCGTCCTCAGCTCTTAATGTCTCTCCTGTGGCATCCAGATGCCTAGTGCAAGTTGCTTGATTTCAGTATGGAAGAAAACTATGAAACCAGAATACAAGGAAAAGAAGGGAGAAGGGAATCAGTAAAGTGACGGAGACTGGGGGAGCAAGGGAGGCAGGCTAGGTGCAGAAGGTGGGAATAGACTCTGGAACAGGGAAGCTAAAACTATTCATGCAAAAAGAAACAGGGCTTCTTGGCTGGGGAAGCAAATGGGAGCAGGTAGAAAATAGACAGTGCTGACAAGCCAGGGCATTGTCAAGGGAAAAGAGGGAATCACCAACATCTGTGTTGTTTATGGAGATGCTTGAAATAGAGAATTATCTTCCTATTACCATCAGATGGCTCAAGTAGCACGGTGGGATGGTTGAGAATACTCCACTCCTCCTGATGACTCATTTGGATCTTAGTAGACTGCTACAGGATAAAATCTCTGTTCATACAATTTGCTATTAACCCCCTTCCCTAACTTGCAAAAAACAACTTGCTCAAGCATGTGCACTGACACACGGACACATGCATACCTGCGTCAAAACTATATTGAAACAAGGGTTAATCTTGTTCAAACAGGATTAAAGTCTATAGAATCAAGTAGAGAAAAACAGGAATAAAATCTGCTGTGCAGCAAGCAGCATTTCTTGTATACAGCCCTTGTTTGAATGGTACAATTCTCACTCGTGGGCCTTCCATCTTTCCTGCTGGGGCCCAGCTTCAGGAACTGGAGGAAACAAAACAATGCCAATATTGGCGGCTACCCTATTTTGTATTCTCCTCACTAACAAGGTGCAGTTCCACGTCTTACTTACTGGATGCTTCTCAAACTACCCATCGGAGCCTGAATTACAAGGTTTTCCTGTGGCACTATTTATCACTGTGGTCCTTGGGTGCTTCTCAGAGATCCTCTAATTCATATTCATGGAAATCGCATGAGCTGAAGGAGAGACTACCCACATTTTGAGGGTAAGATTTTGGCACAAGCACCACCTCCATCCTGGGAGCCCAAGCTCCTGGTAAAGCACTGCAGATACTGGCACTGTGTGCTGGAAGCACCCTTCCCTCAGATCCCACCGGCAGTGGCAAACCCTTGCCAGAGTTCACAACCAAGGAGCATATGAGGAACCAACATTAACTGACTTATAATTTGAGTGTGTTAAAAACAAAAAGTAGAATACCTGCCCTCGTGGATTTCTGCCAAATACACACCCTTTGTTCTATACAAGGCACAGTTCTAAAGCAAGCTCTACCAGGCACTAGGAGGTTAGGGGGCATTTCCCACTATCCCAGGTTAATAAAACTGGTTTTCTCAGCGTTATAGTGCTGGAACATAATATAAAATAAAATCAGTTTTAAAAACTATTTTCTATCCTTTAATATCTTTGTTTGAAGTAAATATTAAGATTGGGGAAGGTCTGATTCATAAATTTTGCACAGTTGGCAATTCCACTAATGCCTTGGGGGGTGTAATGGGCTGCTGAGCACTGCTGGTTTGTGTCCAAGCGAATACAGCGGGCACTAGCCAAGATCCCCAGCTCCTGTAACTGGTGACAGCTCAGGGTCCACATGGGCTCACTTGTGTGTGCTGAACTGTGGGAAGGACTAGCAAGTGACCATTGAAACTACCCGCCAGGCCAAAGTCAGGTTTCCTTTTCCTTTGGCACAAAAGGAAGACCGGGAGGCTGCAGGGAACGCACATTCCTTTCACATCGCCTGAGGCAGGAGGATCCAGGTCAGGCAGCAGAGAAGGCCACAGTGCACTTACTGGCTGTCTGAGTTTGTGGTTATTTTGGATTATTGTTCCAGTAACACTGTGTTCAGTTTCTTCTGAATTTTCATCCCTCTTGAATATTTTCAGTGTTTTGAATGTGCCTAGAGCTGAAAGTCATAACTCAAAGAAACCTGTAATAACACGAATGCTTATACTAACTTTTACAGGCACCTTTCAGACACCTCTGGAAGCAAACCTCCGAGTGGGATAAATCCAGAAATCACAGGCAACATGCCTTGTGCAGCTAAATGCAAGAGTATTTAGAAAGAAAATAGTTTTCCAACATGAATGGGTGCAGCAAGAACTCACTGCAAAGAGATTGAACCATAAATTCCTTTTTGCACAGTACAGGAGACCTTAAGCCCCAAAGGGCAGCTGAGTCTTAGGCAGAATAAGCTTCTACACTGCAGCGTAATGATGCCAACAGCAACGACCTTGCACTAAGAGTGGTCAGATGGCACCTTCCAGGAGGACACATGGTATGTTTTAGTGAAGAGCAAACAGTTGCCTGAATATGTGCTGGATACAAATTACTGAAACTCTGATGATATGGGCAAAATGTCACCAACATCATTTCCGACACGAAGACCAGCATCTTCTCAATGGAATGGTGGTGGCCTTTTGGGGTGAAATGTTCTTGGCACACTGTTACAACCTGAAACCAGCCTCACTCAGGGCAAGCTTGACCAAGGCTGAAGAAATGATTCCAAGAGAACAACAGTTAAAATAGTCCAAATAAAATTTGTAAAGGACTCGAGTATTATTTTCAAGGCATTCTTCTGATCTGCATAAAGGAAAATTCAAGTTCCTCCCTACAAAGTATTTTTTTCATTCTTGCTTCAGCTCAGGACTTCTATTTCACCAGAAATATACTTATAAAAAACTGCTAAAATCACACTCTGGAATCCTAAATGACTTATGGGGAAGAAATGTCCTAAATCAACTGGAACTGTTAGCTAATGTGTGAGCATTTTCAAAGAAAAAAAAACCAAACCAAAACCAAACAGAAGAACCTGAATGTGAAAGCAGCTCTTTCGTTTTCCTACAGAATGCAGGATTACTTCTGATAAAACTTGTAATTTATAAAAATCTGTTTCTTTGGAGAAGGTACAAATCACCCCCCTGTACTTTCACAATTAGAGAAAAACGAACCTGGTAAGTGATTTAATGATGAAAAAGTAGGGAAACTAAGAGTTAAACTTCCTATGTTCACAACGGACACTGTTAATTTCAAAAGGTGAAAAGGCAAGTGAAAAAAAAAGGAGCTTAGGAGATGATAAAGTACTGGAGCTTCCTTCTCAGTGTTGTTCCCAATACTCAACTGCAGGTAATTCCCTTTATAAAAGTCATATTCTTCTTATTTAAACCTTGTAAGAGCAGTATTCACATCTCCCAGAACAAGACAGAACAAGACTCTTAGAAAGTAAGGCTGATACCCAAGTAGAAAAATAATGGAAGAAGTGGGACAAACCCCCAGACATTCCTCTGTTCAGTGGATTAAAAAAGGGTTGATTAAAATCATCCACCCCAAATTTAAACCAACCTAGTCAGCTGTTATTTCCTAGCTTTGGTTTCTTTTTGTCACAACATGTTACTGAAATGTGGATTTTGGTTGATGAATTTACTTGTAGCACAGGACTGTGTGAGAAGCAATGTTTCTGCATTTTGTAGTACGTCATTAGTTTCCTCCCCATAAACCATGCAGGCTGTCACTCAAAAATGCCTTCTATGCGTTTTTTTAGTCTCAATCAATAAAATTTTGAAATGAGCTGGAGTAGTGAAATCAGGGTTAATTCAATCACATTTTTAAGGGTATCCTGACATTTGAAAAAGTGGCCAAGCACATTCTGCCTGCTTGTTTTGATACAGATACATCTGTCAGGAATTCGTGCACAAGCTTGTATGGGACTCCCAGGATTGTGTGTGTTGTAAAATAAATCTGTATTGGTCTGCTCCCAATCTAAATACACCTGTGACTAAAGCTCTCACATGCAGATAGAGATCTAGCAAATCAAAATATGTTTCCAGGAGCTGTAACTTATTGAATTTATATACAAAATCTAACAGTCGATGGAAAAAAAATACATCAAAGATTACTTGAACTCTACCATAATACACTCCAACCATTAGCTCTTTTTATATTGAATGATTCATGCCTTACTGGCTTTTCTAGATTTGCTTTTATATTTCTGCCTCGCTATTTTAAGATGTATTATCTTTAATCCAAAAACTGCCATCCTACCTAAACCTATTTAGAATTTTCTATGATTAAATCTCATTGAATGAAGATTAGTGAGAATTACAGCTCTTTCATAGCGCAGTCTGAGGGAACACACCAACCACATCTTGGCATAACCCAAGAATGCCTTGCCCACCTTTACATTTTATAATATCAAGATGTGAAGCTATAAAATGGGAGGGATTTTTTTCTTAACTGAAAAAAACAATGGAAGACACACTGATTGTGTTCAGCTTGCTCTTCACAGCAGAAAGCCTCACAGTTTTCATACATTCATTATGAAATGTTATTTGTACCATGTGCAGAACACGGGATGTGTCACTTCTGTAGAGATGCTGACAGGGACCCAGATCTGAGGGTGGGGAGGAGCTCAAACCAGGACATGTTTGAACCACAGACCCGTTCCTCTGGAACTTGACTGCTTTGCAGGAAATTCTCCGATTTGGAGCCATCACAGATGGCTCAAAATCTGTCTGCACAAGCAATTAGCAGAAAATGAACAGAAATTACCATTATTTGGGAAAGACCAGGGCAATTACTGAAAAAAGTACACTGAAGATTTTATCTCCCATACTTTCCGTTCACTTCAGATAAAACCCCACTCCCCATTTTAAAACTCCTAAAAATTATTTCCTTGGTCATTTAAGGAACCTGGAGCATACTGTGTGGTTTGAAGTTACTCGAATTCCTGAACTTTGAGGTGGCAGCAGTGGACAGGGACTCTGACTTTGGGCCTGACTGCATTGAGTGCTTAGCAAAGACAAGGACTTTGGTTCTAACGCCTTTTGGGCTACAGCCCTTCTTACAAAATAAGTAAAAATCTTACGTATTTGTAATATATAATCTCAAATTTACTTGAAGAAATAGCATTGAAAGCGTGTTCCTCTGCAGAGTAGTTAACAAGTATAAATTAGAAAAACCCACACTAACTTCATCACCTTATTGAGTAAAATAAACATTTTCCTTTAAAAAAATACATATAATAGTTTAATCTGAAATTTTCCCCAAAATTCTGAGTTAGTGCATGATTATTTCTAATGGAAAATCTCAGTACGCCTTTTCTGCAATGGAAATGTTTAAAAGATAAAATTCTTAAAAAATACGTTTTCTTACATGGCTAATTCCAGATAATTTAAAAAAATCATCTTCTCATGCTCACCTTATTGAGATCGGCATTTTGTAAACAGAAAAGTTTAAGATTAAAAAAATCCATGTGTGTGAGGTTTGTTTAATAAAAGTACTCCAGTTATTGGTCAGTAATTCAGTTACATCAGAGTACATGGTAAGCAAGCCCACATTCCTTTGAAACAACAGCTTCTGTTTCTGAGGCGTATTTTAGTGGTAAAAGAATATTAGCTGCACTATGAGTTGTTGATTTATTGAACTGTAGAGGAAACAGCCTCAGACACTACCTGAACCGCTTCCAGTCTGAACTGTGCAGGCTGCTTTGCCAGTATTTCAAAGTATGTTTAGCTGAATAAGCGTATTTTGAACATTCCAACGGGGTGGAGTCACCTCTTCACTTCATCTGCACTTCATGGGAGCTTTGGTACAAAAAAGCCCAAAGTTATACATGAGGGGGAAACAAGCATAAATGAATGTAAAATAAAAAAGTCTCTTAAAACATTTTGCACCCCTCCAGCACCCTCCCTAGTAAAGGGCATGAGAGAACCTGATGTCATGAGGACTGTGGGAGTCCCTTAGGAGTTTCACGTCGTTTCCCCTTCCTCTTTCTCTTCCTCTTCTCTTTCCCCTTTCCCTCTCCCTTTCCCTTCCCCTTGCTGAGCTCTCACAGCACTCCACAGGCTGTGTGCCGTTTAGGATGTTTCCTTTCACCTGAAGTGACCTCAATGGCTCAAGCAGCACCTGAGGAACAGCTCCGTCCCCTCTGCCAACCACCCCAGTGCCAGGAGTAGGACGTGAGAGAGGGGCTGGCCCCAGCTCTGCCCAGGAGCCCCCTGCCAGAGCAGCCCACACACTCTGAGGACACCACACCAACCACCTACTTGCTGAGGCTCAGCAGGATACCCAGGGCTGCCAGCAGGACAGAGGGAAAACATGTGTCAGTATGTGAATGTCACGGGGCCACAGGTCCAATCTTCTCCCCAATCACAGACCTTACTCCTCAGGACTTGAAAGGACTCAGGATTTGTGCTGGTTTTGCCTGGGGTAGAGTTAAATTTCTTCCCAGCAGCTGGCAGTGGCTGTGTTTTGGATTTGTGCTGGAACAGTGCTGATAACACAGGGATGTTTTAGTTACTGCTGAGCAGGGCATGCACAGAGCCAAGGCCTTTTCTGCTCCTCTCCCCCCCCACCAGCAAAGGACTGGGGGGCACAAGGAGTTGGGAGGATACATAACCAGGACAGCTGACCCCAACTGGCCATTGGGACATCCCAAACCATACAGCATCATTCCAGTATACAAGGAGAAGGAGGAGGAAGGGGGGGATATTTGGAGCGATGGCGTTTGTTTTCCCAAGACACTGTGACCTGTGATGGAGCCCGGCTTTCCTGGCATGGCTGAGCATCTGCCTGTCCCAGGGAAGTGGGGAATGAATCCCTTGTTTTACTTTGCTTGTGCACACACTTCTGCTTTCCCTATTAAACTGTGTTTATCTCCCATGAGTTCTCTCACTTTTTCTCACTTTCTTTTCTGATTCTCTCCTGTGTCTCATGGGCATGAGGAAGTGAGCAGCTGCGTGGGGCTGAGTTTCCACCTGGGGATATACCATGACAGAGTTTCTCACACAATGAAACCCTTGTTCAACTGCAGAGGCAAATGCTACTAAAATGACAAAGCAGAATCCGTGTGAAGCAAACTACAGGAGAAGCTTCCCCATCCTTCTCTTTCCAGCTTTCAGAGGAGGTCCTTTGCTGGGCTGGTTTAAACACCAGTAGCTCAACAAGGATCAGGCTGTTTCACATCAGCCTGGGACTTGGGGTGTGCAGGGATAAGGTTGGAAGCATATACTACTCTGAGGACAGGTCTGATACAGTCTGGTTACCTTGCTGGAGGGAAGACAGTGTCTGGGCTTGAGCTGTCATTCAGTTTAACCATCTGGTATGGAAAAGCAGAGCATGTGGTTCAGGACTGCAAGCTCATACTTGTTTCTAAGTCATCATTGGCCAATATCTAGTTTCAAGCTCCGTGGTGAATATTTGAACACTTACACAGACATTGGGCAAAAGAAAGGAACTTTTTAATGGAAAAATGGCTGTGTGTATCAATTGTGGGGTAAACATCTTCAGACTGTCACTGCTTATAAACAAAAACCTGGCCAAGGCAGTGGTCAAGGTATGAAAGACTGCAAAGTACAGTACAATATTTTCAACTTCTAGTCACTTTTTAAAAAAAAAAAAAATGGGTTTAGTTGTCTTTAGTTATCCATTACCTGCTCTCCAGAATTTACTACTGATATTCATTAGTGTTACAGGAGTACTTGAGATCTCTTCTTAATTTTAGGGCACTGCTGTGGTACTGTGCACTTTGGAAAATGTACAGCATTAGTAGAGATATTAATGAGGAGAAATACAATACAGGGCAAGGCTGGGAGCAAGAGCAGTGGTTTGGGGGATGCGTTGCCTCTTTGCGGAAGAAGGAGAGGCTAAGAAATAAACAAATTAAAATGCTGCTTTTAAAGTAAGCTTAGTAACTCAATGTGGAACTAAAGTAGTATCTCTGACTTCAGAGGTCTCTTTAATTCAAGAGCTGCGTGATTTAGTGTTACCTATTGTTATTCCAACCTTAAGGTATCCAAATATTGGTAACTATAAATAAAAAGGGGGGAGGAGGGAGAACAGAGGTATAACAACCATGCAGCTAATCAAAGAGTGCTCCCTGAAAATACCAAGGTTTTGTTTTTAAAATGTAAGTCAAAATTAATCATGAGACCGTGATGTGTGGTACTTTCAGCACAGCTGGGAAAATAATGCCTTTTCTGTTGATTGTGTGAGGCTTATATTTGGAGCCATCACCACAACAGTTGCATTTGCTTGGGATGATCAGGAACAATTAAAATGTTTCATTTGAAAGAAAACTCATGCAACTCTTTATTTATTATTTAACTAATGGGAGGGGCTTTCATCTATAAATGTTCATCTATTGTTTAGATAAAGGAAAATGCAGTACGGTGTTTTTCTTCATATATCAGATGATTTTCTTATTTGCAAGGGCTGAATGTAACAGTTTGTAAATGGACAAAAATGGCTTTTGAAAATACTGCAGTATTTTCCGAGTGACAGAATGTATCTGAAAAACCCACATTATGCCTCAAACATCCCCTCCCCAAAATACAAGATTGTAAATAAATAGCATTATTTCACACAAGGAAGCTATGATGTTGAACCTGCAAAGACCTCTGCTGTCTGCCTATAAACATGCTATGTAGAAGGTCTCTCCTGGAGCTCTCCCCACCTGCTCGGGCCCATGAAAGCCCTTGAGGCCTTGGCCAGAGTATCCTCAGCCAGAAGGATTAGACTGTCAGTGTAGAATGCCCTACACTGATTATAATGTGATAAAATGCTCTGGAACAGTCTGATTTCCCCCTAAACCACCTGGCTACTAACTAAGCTTTCTCCCACCTCACTTTTTGGTCAGCTTAGGCTCACTCTCTTTGCTCGCTGATGCACCCAAAACTATGGAACTAAAGTCAATTTTTATGCAGGTCATTCTGTCTACATCCTGCCACCCATTACCTTATCATGTGTTATGTCTTTCTGAGGTTGCAACTTACTTAGAGTGTTTATTTGCATAATTTTACATAAGAAGAGTCCCTGCTGAGATGCCCTAAACTCCACAGAACAGAGTTTCCCAAGCCTCTGGTTTCTTTATCTTCTTTGGAGGCTGAACCAGGGGTGACACCTCTACAGCCGAGCCATTTCAAACTCTATAGCCAAGCCGTTTCCACTTGCCCTCTGCCAAGCAGAACTGATGTACTGAAGAGTGGCGGCCTGCATGCCCAATTCACATGGAATTTTTGCAGAGCAGCCTGCTAGTGACAGATCCATCAAGCATTGCTTCTGAAGAGCAGCTCCCAATCTTCCCTGCTAACTACTAGTTGGAAGGCAGAAGTTAGCCAAGATATAGAAGTTTTAAGGCACATCAGGAGGCTAAAAGCACAGTGTATATTTGTAACTTTTCATTCGGGGTACAGATTTAGCAACTTTGAAGTGCCAGAGGATGTTTATTGTGTGTATTGTCTATAAAATGACATTACTAAAGCATCTTCTTTTAGAAGGCTTAGGCCTTTAGAAGGCAAAGGCCAGTACACAGCATCAGCAGAGGACAGCACATGTTCTTTATACATTCATAAAGATTTCCAACTTGTTGGAAATTTGCCTGAACTCCACTATTATATCGAAAGACAGTAGCCAGCAGCTATTCAGAAGTGCTCAGAAAATGTGTTAGCAGTTAGCAAGTGAATTCATTTTTCTGTTTTAAAATTCTTCTGAGAACTAATGAACTGCAACAACAATAGAACCTTCGACACTCTTACTCAGACTAGTGTTTGGACATCTGACATGCTCGAGTGAAGCATGATAGCATCTCTCACCAGCCCATGTCATACAGTTACACAGCATTGCCCTGCAGCTGTGAACTACTTGGATGGACATGCTGTGCTGTAGAGGCAGCCGGAGAACTTCCCTACTGGAATGGGATCACAGTCCCCACAGCTCTCCCCTGCCAACACCAGAACTCCAGGTGTGCAGCTGGCCCTCACTCACTGCCAGTGGGAATTATACCTGTGAAATGATCTTCCAGATACTTAAACCCATGGTACATTTAACTACAAGACACTGGTGGCATAACCAGATTTATGAGTCCCCTTGAGTTATGCAATGCTGACAGAAATGCTGATCCAACCTACTTTAGTCTCAACATTTTAACACCGGTTACTTTGGTTACCAAAGGTTTTGCTGTGCAAAGACTGAAGCGCTAGTAAGTGTTAAACTCCCTAAAAATATTTTACATGTTTCTTATGCAATGGAATGCTACAATTTTCCAAAGTCTGGTATCTCAACACTTTTATAGACTTGAAGCTGTAACCTGCACTCAAGTGAGTGCCACTTGAGAAATAAAACTCTCTGTTGCTATTCTACCAAATTACCTGATCCTCAAATTATGCCACTGATTTTGGACTGAATACTGCAACTACTGTAATTCTTTATTTAGCTAAAAACTGTATTTGTGGTAGATAATTACTTTTCTGTTAGATTCTGGCCCTTCTGAGGAAACAGAAAATTTTGCAAGTTAGAGAAAGTCATGAAAGAGCTAGATTAATCCAAAAAATGCATGAAAAGCAGTTTCTCTAGCCGATATCACCATACTGCTAAACAGGATAGCAAAAAATAAATCCACAGCATGTACACAGCACCAGTATGTACACCTGGAAGCTTATATAAAGAAAGCATGTTCATCAGAAAAAAGCCAACTACATTTGGTTCTTGTTTTTGGTTCATTTTTGCATTGTTTAGAAGTACCTATTTTTAGGTGAAGCATTGTAAAATGCATTTGAGAGCAAATTATTTGCCTATATTTCTAGCGCAACTTAAAATTTCTAGCACTGGATGCACACAGAGAAAGGAAGAGTGGCTGCAGAACCAGAGTCACCACCACTAAAAGTGATTAAAACACAGTATTAACCTTTCACGACAATTATTCTTTAAGTGACCCCTCCACACTGTAAGAAGTGCCTAGGCTAGAGCTTTCCCTCTAGCAGCAGCACTCTGACCTCACCAAGGGAAGAGAACACTCCCCATGAGACATGCCAGAAGGAGCCCCAGCCAAGCATGGCATCTCTGCCTTCAGATATCCAACATTTACACAGAGCGGTCAGACCTGGCCACATTCCAGGCTAACATTCCCTGCAAAGTAAAAATCCTTTGGTTGTGTCAAAAAAAATCCCAGAGCGATTTTTTATACAACACCTATACAACACCTAACTCAGTTGCACATCAGGCAAATACAAGTCCACTAAACGCAACAAGTGCAAATCTCCCTTCTAAGGAAAAAAAAATTATATGGAAGTTATATGGCTGGCAATCCCCTCATGGCCTTTCCCACATATTTCTATGCCACACTTTTATTTACTCATTCTCAGTCCGTGGTTGCACCGTCTCACAGGTCAGCTCTAAGTGTCAAAGCTGGTGCTAATGTGGTGACAGCAGGAAGGACATGGAAGGGTCAGGCTGATCTAGACCTTGATACAAGGAAAGAAACAATTCTCCTCCTATGTCTCACCAGTTTCCTACCCTGGATTCATCTCCAGGCCCCCATATGCCATCGGATCCTTCCAGCTTCCATCCCAGTGGCTTTCAGCCCCTGCACACAATCCAGCCCTGAGTGCCACAGAACAATGCACTGGGACAGGAGAACCATGGTCACAATTAAACCCACTTCTGTTTAGGTTTGGTATTAAGTGTACAAAACACCCGCTTCTTACAAGGTGCAACTGGTGTGAAATACAGCACAGCAATAATATTGGCAAGGGAGATATTTCTTATATGGGACAGGCCTGGGGCTCTTGTGCTCCTTTCCATTACCTCCGGCAGGGCCAAGGAATTCAAAATGCCCTTTGTCAGGTGCAACTGTTCTGTGTGTGCCTTCAACTTGAACTTCAGCGAAGGGACAAACAAACGGAGCAATCAAAAGGAAACTGTCCTCCACCCCAATTCCTCAAAGAACCCTTGCTCAAAGAACTACTTGTGTCCACACTAGAAATATCCTTAAACTCCTACATGTGGCAGAAATGAAAAAGGATTATCAAGCAGTGGCATGATTGCTTCTTTAATACAATTAAATTAATTTCAAGTAGTGTTGTGTAAAGTAACCCATCTGCTTAGAGGCTACATTTCATTGTGCAATTGGGCCACACGGATGTGCACCAAGCAGTGAAGTACTATGCAAAGTTCTACAGAAGTTCAGGTTTTAGATTGCTAAATGCTTTCTAAAGAGTAACTATTTTTAACTTAATTGGTTATGTTCTTAAAAACTTTAATTGCAAAAACTAAAATCAGCATCTACTTTTCTGAGAATATTAATTCAATGAGAGGAACTGTTCAGAAGTATTTCCTGTTTTAATGGAGCAATGAAAAAATACTGAGATAAAATAACAGCATGGGGTTAAGATGAGGAGTAAAGCTACACTTAGTGGTAAAGTATATCTCTGTGCTGAGGCCCACAGGACAGAAAGTATAACCAGAACTTTTCATAATGAAAAATGGTCACCATCATAAGGGAATTCTTCATTAACATCAGGCATGTTCTTGGTTTTTCCAACATAATTTTCTCAGTATGAGTGAAGAAGATTACTTATATGTGTCCTGAAGTAGGGGATGGAAGGGGGTGCATCAAAGGCAGTAAGAGCAAGACTTTTTTTCTGATCTTTCAAAGATTTGACAGGAGGAAAATATGGGTCCTCTGCAGGGATCCAAGTTCTGTTTGTCAATTGGTCCTTTCAGTTTCCCACTGTGCCTTAGTCAGAGGAAGAGGTGAACGGAGATGAGGCTTCTTGACAATTCTTCTGTCCAAGAACTGACATCTGAAGTCTCTCATTCCCTCCTCTACCCTCCATCACACAACACTCCAGGCAGTGACTAGCCTTTGCAAACTCTAGTTCCTGGTCACACTGCTTGGTTTGGGAAGGAAAGGCGAAGAACACAGAGTAAAAAAGCAATCCTGGGATCAGCCAACATCTATGTGAGTGAGCTGCCACTGCTGTATCTCAAGAGGCAGACACTGACAGGCTGTCATGGCTCCTGGGACACGGATGAGGAGGGAGGACAAGCTCCCTGGGGAAGGTGAAGCTCAGTGGGCTGTTGGCAGTATCAGGGCATGTAAATACTTGTCATGTTCCCTGGCTTTTCTGGATGTCTACAAATTGCATAATCACACAATGAGGAAAAGTGCCATTTGTTCTAATACTGAAATATCCCATGTGTCCTACCTCTTCAGAGTTTATTGCTGGGGTCTGAACACAGCCATCAGTCCCGAGGAAGAGCTAGCAGGAGCTGAAAAACACAAGGGAAGAGACTCGCAAGAATATAATCAGTGTTGGAAAAAAAAAAAGAGAACAAGTAGAGGAAAACTAAAGCACCAGGTAAGAAAAGCCCATGTCCTTTTCCCACCTGAAAATAAAGCAATTCTCCAAGGCTGATTTATTATTATTTTTTCTCTCTGGAAAACTGCAAGCTCTCAAAAACCTTATCCATGGGGTCTCTCACACTGCACTCACCTAATTAAAGGATTTGTCATCATCCAAAATTACTGCAATATGTCAGTGATCTGCTTGCTCCTTTTCTGTGGCACTGAAATCTCAATATGCAATTTCTGTATTTTCCTTCACTATTCAAAACCAATTCCACAAAACCAAACCAAACCAAATCAAACCCCAAAATCCCCCTATCGATCATGACTGCAACCGCCAAAAAATCCACTGTAGTCCTGGACACCCAAGGGCATCCAAGCTGTGCCTGCAACTTTGGCTTTCACTTAGGAGTGATCCAAGGGGTTTAGGAGCTGATGGAACCCACACCAATAAAAGCACAAAGTAACATAACAGCTGCGTTTCTGACATTAGCGTTTGTATAAATACAGCATCTTTCACACTAGGTCAGAAAACTGTGTGTATTTTTATAAAAATACATCTGTTTTCTACAGCAAGCAAACCATTAGAGAATATAAAACTCTTTAGTTTGTGTGCTTCTCACCTCCTTAAAATTTCAGAAACAACGGAAGAGCACATGGGTATGTATACATACACACACACACACACACACACACGTGTCAATTAGAAGAATAATGCCAAGAATTTATTAATGTGGTATATCTGATACACCATGAAAGAATTGTTCACTTTAAAGAATAAAATAACTGTCAAAAAGAAAGCTATTTTGAGTGCATCCTGTACCAAAACACTCAACAGGGTTTGAGAGAAAAAGGTAAGAGAAATTTTTATTATTCTAAAATAAGAATATAGTTACATGTTTACAGTGTAGCTGAGATGCTTTGTTGCTCTTCGTCTGTTTTCAGAGCTAGCTACAAAGAAGTTTCCCATAGGCTACATCGCATCCATGATTATATTTAAAAATCCCAGAAAGGGACTTATCAAATTACCCTTTGATTACACTGAACGCTTTACAGATAGGTCACTACTCACTTGCATCCAGAACTTAATGCTAAAGGAAGTAACTAGTGAATGAAAGAGCTATTTTGTCACATGCAAAGTGCTTTATGCCTTGCAAATTTCTGGGAAAAAATAGGTAAATCCTCCAACCCCCAACCCTGTTGTAACTACAATATGATTGAATACAGGTGCTAAAACCATACTGTTTTTGTATCCAATAGAGTCATAACTGAGATGCTTGTAAGTATGAAGCACATGAGCACGTTAGAAAAAAATACTTGATTCAGATAAAAGGCTGCAGCTAAAAATTTGGAAACTGCACTTCCTTGCATCTTTGTCCATACCCAAACCTTAGCAGTGCCTGGAGGTGGTGGGATTCAGCCTATGCTTTCACTGGCTGGATGGCCCTCACCCAATCACTGTATAAAAATGTTTATTTGTCCATTTTGAAACTAAGATTCAAATTAGATTTCAGAGCACGACTACATTTGCAGTCAGGTTATCATTGCTCCTTTACTAAATACTAAAGCCATGGAGCAGTATGTCTCTAATTGTGGGAATCATTCCTAATAAATCAATCATGGTTGCATTTTAAAAAATATTTTAAGAGTGGTAAAATATTTTGCTTGATAAAATAGTCAAAACTGACTGAAAAATTTCTTTAAAAAAACAGCCAGAACTAATTTTTTAACAGTTAAAAAAACCCTCCAACCAAATTATGACACGTTCTTCTCAGATTAATTTCCAGCGACTGACAATTTTATGCTGTTTGCACCACATTAGTAGTTGTGTAGGCTGAAAAAGGAGGTTCATAAACAAGTTTTTTTTTTGGTGCTTATTAGTATTCTAACTGTGGAGTCTTTTTCAATTATTCCAGACCATCTTCCCCTCAATATTTTATGTGATTTTTAAAAATGTTTCTTTTAGGAGCTGCTTTTTCCCAGTAAAGTTTAATATTTTGAAAACATTTCCATGTAAAACATGTCTTTGCTCTCTGCATGTGTCTTACCCAAGATGGCATTTAAAATAACGTCCCCAACTGGATTTCCAAGGGTCGGATGCAACTTGGCAAGGCGGAGACAATGAACTGATTATACCTTTGCGTTTGGTTTGGGGCGATTGTTTGCAGCCAGTGCAGCTGAAGAGTTAAAGCCATGTGCTGAATTTAAATCTATAAACATGAACGATGGTGCCAACTTGGCAGCGAATCCTGCATTCAAAAGGAATGGGGCTCCCTGGCTGCCCCAATGGAGGCAGCAGGAGGAGGGGGAGCTGCTGCCTCCCATGTCTGCACATGCGACACCCCTGTGCCTACGCCCCCAAACAGCCCCTACTTCACAGAAAGTCTCTTTACAACAGAACAAGAAAGGTCACAGTTTGCATTTCAATGAGCATATTAAAAGGAGATCTGGCATTATTTTATTCCTTCATAAGAAAATTCTCAGATCTCCAGCTACAGCTATAAAGACAAGTGGTTTTTGTAACTGAGTTTAAATCAGTCCAACTCAAGCGGGGCTTACGGGTTTCAGGGTAATGGGCTACAGTGAGCCAGCTTGGAAATAAGATGTCAGCTCCCAGCAAAACTGCAATAGTATCCTGCACAATGCTTTCAGACACACCATTTAAAATGCAAAATGCAGCTTGGAAGGAATCGAATTACAGTGGATAACTCTATATTTCATTTTAAGGACTGCAAAAGGCCATACCTCCTCTAAGACCAGAGGACAAAAAAACAAAGCTAAGGAAATGCTTTCTTTGGGAAAGACAAGTCTTTTTAGTACGTATTTTAAGCTTGATTGCAAGCTCTCAAAAGATCAGGCTGTTGGTGATATACCAAAGTTTTCAGAAGATATCTTTATGAGAGTACGTTAAAGCTATGTGAATGGCTTTCAATGGTCTGAATCCTAAAAGATGCCTATTCTTTGTCAGTCTGTACACAAATGAAGATCTCCACACCATCTTTGCATCTAACTAAGCAGGAAACATTTCAGGATGTAACCCAAACATACCTAAATAGAAATAGAAAGAAAAAAGAGCACCCAAACCCAAACCAGAAGGGAGATTAGGCTAATGCAATGTTTTCTGTTAAAGGACAAATGTCATCTTTTATTCAGCTGGGCTGTTTTTCACAGAAGAGAAAAACCCGGCAGCAGTCCAGTGCAGTGGTGAGCAGTGCCCTCTCACTGCCTCCAGACGCACGGACATTTGATTTGCTGCTGATTAGTGCCGGCAAAAGGGGGGGAAAGCTGGCATCAAGTCACATCCTCCATCTTAGTCCCAGCTGGTACCAAGCTCCGAAGAAACAAAGCGACTTCAGACTGTGTGATCATATATTCATGACCAAGAAGAAATATAAAAACCAGCACGTTTGAATTCCTGACAACCATAGAAGAATAGTGCATTGGCATGTTGAATTTTTCCAGCCAGCCTTTGCTGACCTATAAACCTTTGTGACTGGAACAAATGCAAATAGAGCTGACTTGCCTCCCAAACTACTGAAGGGTATTCAAGCCGAGTTGTGTCTAACAGGCTAACAATAACCCACTGTCCCACCCATGCAAAACACACAGTCTGGGAAAAACAGCTTTAGAAAAGCACTTGACAGAGACATAAAGTGCAGACTATGCCAGAAAAAAAAAATCCATCTTTATCTTTTTTTATATTTCACCTAAAATTCCACAATATAAAGTAATATGGAGTAAAATTATCTCGCTATTAAAAGAAGAGTGCACAGTTTTGAAAACAGGCTGGAAATTGGCAGCTGAAAAAATCAAGGGACTGCACTGTCTCAAGTCCCATCGGCTTCAGCCACCACATTTCATGCCCTAAAAGCAAACTTACAGTAAACGACAAACCTAAAAAATGGTTGGGTGCTAAACAATTGCATACTAGCACTAAGCTACACAACTGTTCAGGAAAAGCATACTCAGAGTAAAAGGTCTGCTCAACTGCAAAAATTCCTGGGTATTTCTCTTTAAGTGATCACTATTCCTGTGTTTTTACTTGGTGAAGGGAGGTAACTGACGGTATTGATTACTCCAGCTTCCATACAGGCCCAAAAAAAGCTACAGGTGAGGAAGATCCAGCTCATACAGTAACTCAACAAAATCTTTTCCAATCAGAGAAAGGAAACAAGGTGCCACTGTAGGGCATTTACTCAGTGAAACAGATAATTTCTTTTCATGAGGGAGCTAAAATGGGGAAGTGGGCGACTCTTTTCCCAAGTATTTGCAAGCCCTCGCTATTCTTGTATTTGACTGCGTACAGGTCTGTGACTGAACGGGACCAAGCAGCCTTCTCTTGGTCCACCTTCACCAGAGGCCAGTTAAAGCAGCCTCAGTCACTGTGCAAGATGGAAAGGGCTGAACAAGAGCACAGGAATGCAGTGGGAATGTGGTGCTACCTCAGTGCTCGTGCTGTGTGTTAGGCAGAGCTATAAGGGATGGTATCTGGCCCTAGACTTCAGCCTGAGCACTTCCACTTTATCAGATAAATTTGTGTGTTTTATTTATCCTCCCTCAATTCAGGTCTTCATCCATCTAATTCCCTGAAGCTGTGGATGTAAGCAGTGAAGAAAAAGGGGCACCTCATGATGAACACTCAGATCACCAGCTGACTGTGCTCGGAAGCCTGGGCTGAGCAAACTTCTGATCTGATACTGAGATTTAGTCCCCAGATCTCATCTTCCTAATGCAGAAAAAATCCAGGCCAGAGCACCAGTCCTACAAGCAGCTGCCATTAGTTTTTTCGCATTCGGCAAAATACTTGCGTGTCTAAAATTGATTGTGTGCAAATGTTTGGATTCTGAGCATGACAGATACATTTTTGAAACTTTTTCAACATCTGGCTTTTAAGAACAGAGTGTTAAGGAAAGCTGAGAAGATTTGTCTCAAGTTTCCATTAAAGCGCGTATGACATACAACCATTTCGTAAACATTCCCCCATTCACTCATAAAAAAAGCAGAGGCAACTGGCAGCCAGAATAGCTTACAAGATACCACAAAAAGAGAAACTCACGTTTCTGTCACCTGGGAGAAAAAGGTAAGGCAGAACCCTTGTAAGAGGCTACTGAATTTGCACAGGAAGAAGGAAGTCTCTTCTGGACCAAATGTCAATGTACGTGCGCACTAGGAGGTTTAAAGCAGAGTCTGGCTGCATGTGGAATCACTTCAGAATCACTGACTTAGTGATGTCATGCAGTGACAGATGCAAAAGATGTACAAAATAAGTAACATATCTGTGGGGAATTCCCAGCAAGGAACTTAAAAATCTGCCATTCTGGCATGTTCCTTGTGAAAGGAGATCGGTATCCCCAACTCTCTTGGACATCCAGGAGATTTGGGCTTGCAGCAGCCCACAGGGTGTTTAGGCTGGAATTCATCCCATGAGTAGCAGCTGCCTGTGTTAGGAACCAAATGTGACTTGCCTTTTGGTCTGCTTGTACAGCCAGAAGAACAAGACACAATGACAGGAGTTGTCTTCTGAGGTGACAGAAGGCATTCTCCACCTCTAGAGCCATTACAAGAGGATCCTTGATGTCCCTGATGACCTCAAAAGACAAGATATAACATCCAGAGGCTGAAGCTTTCTATCCATAGGCTTCGGCTATAAATCAAAAACATATCCCAAAAATAAATTCCACTACACTGAAACTGCAAATGTGAAACAAAAGTAGGTATTTCATTGAAACTCACTGATTGTCATCTCTTCCTTGCATTTCTGCACAAATTTTATATCCTCTAATTGTATTTTGTTTTTAAATACTTTTTCAGTGGCATTGGTATTGATCCTAATTTGTCTGGATTTGCAGCATTTATAACCATTGTAGGGCTAAAGCCTGTAGAAAGACAAATATGAGAATATAAAAGGCACACTCTTCCTTTGGTTTTTCTCAAACCATGTTTGCTAAAGGTGTTAGTGTTGTAGAGTATCAGCAATATTCATCAAGGATGAAGAATGAAGCCAAATTACCATTATTCTAGCTTAGAAACAACTAGCAGATTGTTCTGCAAAACAAAGATGTGTAAAAAGTCTCTTTTACATTTAATGTAACGCAGCGAATTTATTCAGTGGATTAAAAGGAGTTTACCTCTGAAGCGTACATTAAAATTCACAGATTTTATGGACTTGCCTCAATGTGAAAAATAATTATGCTTTTTCTTTTTTTAAAATCTTTTCCTGCTACAGTTCCAAGAACTTGAAGGGCCAGATGAGTTTCAAAAGCATTAACTTAGCTAAAACTTTCATCTGATCCTTGCTAACTTTTGAAATATGGAAGCAGGCAAAGCACAGCTGAAAGGTGAGCTCCCAGCTGTGGCACTGCCCCAGTACACAGGGCTGTAGGATGTCTCACACATTTGTTAGCGGCCTTTCGGAAATGCACAGGCTCTGTTTACTCAAACCAATCAAATCTGACACAGAAAGACAGAGACATCAATCTCTCTTGGGTCAGGGCACTGCTCCATGCACTCCTGGCTCTCAGTTCACATCACCTCCTCCATCTAGTCATTCGTAGGACCATTTGCTGTGGAGTAGAACACGTTTTCCCAAAGGTCTGCTCCACTGGACAGCTCCATGACTGATTGTGAGTAAAGCTAATAAAGTAGTGGTAGACACCACAGTTCTCTTCATTCTACTTTTCATGTCCTTGTTCTTTTTTAAAAGCACTGAAAATTCTCACTAATGCCAAAGACAACGCATGACAAAGCCATTTAGTCTTTCACGACCAGTGACAAGACCAACTTGTGGGCCCACAGGAGACACTACGAACACCCAGCCAGAAGAGCATGAACTTAGTAACACTTCACATGTGCGTCATGTCTTGCACGAAGCTGAAGAGTGGGGAAGAAAAAGGCCTTCATAGCATTTTTTTGAAACAGCAGAATTTTTCAGTGATCCCTTTTGACCTTCTGCAAGAAGAATACCTGAGAAGGTGTTTCCGTCAATTGAACTTTAAATTCAGACTAAATGACCGTTTCAGTCTAAGAGTTCCTTGGTTAAGTTTCTTCATATGAGATGGAGAAATTATCAACAATAGAGATTAGATATACTACAAAAAGGTATTAATCAGAATGCTTTGAGTGCTATGAAAACCTCAGCAAGCTAGGAAGGCTTAGCTTCACAGATGAGACAAATGCAAACTCAGCACTAGCAAAAAGACACTCACATGGGGAGCTTTACACATATTGCAAGCTCAAGAATGAACTCAGAAAACCACCTGTTAGGTCCACTGTCTTGAAACTCTTGGCCAGTGGTCTTCTATTTCTAGCAGGCTGTTGCTTTTTTTGAATCCCAAAGGCAGCACAGATTTTCCACCCATTGCTGTATTAAGATGGCCCAGGGTTTCCTTCTGCCACTCCCTACTGCAGCGCTCTCAAGGGTGAAACTGGGCCTACAATCACGAGACCAGCAGAGGTTGCTGATTTCCTCAGCAGCACTTCATTTTAGAAATGCTAAAGGACAGAGGCTTGAAAAAGAACATTTCTGGAGAATTACGTTTGTTGTTCACAAGGCAACCCAAAATTGATTTGGGCTGATAAAACCAAATGGTTATCAGAGGAACAAATCAAAACCACAAACCTCTGGACACCTCTTTTCCTGACTCACAACTACAACACCACCATGTCTTGGTTATGCACAACAGAACAGCCCTAAGACCTTAATTCAGTGCCTGCCCTTGACTCAAATCAAGCACATGGGAGACCTGTCCCAAAGACCCAAAGTAGGGATGCCCCTGTTCCCATTTCCCTGCTGACACTGACTCCAGCCTGGAATGGACTCTCAATCCATCAAGAGCTACCGACCCACAAAGTGCCTGCCAAGCAGGAGAGCTTCTCCAGCTTTCCTAACATATGAGAAGTACACATGCAGTCTAACATCCTCTGGGGCTTCCAGCCCATATGTCTTTATGAGCCTTTTAGAATTTTCTGTGCTGTGGATTTGGAAGTCTCCTTTCTTTACAAAGGAAATTATCACTGATAGACAGTTTAAGCATGTCTGATTAGTAAATGTGAGAAATCATCCCTGTTCTTGTGTTCCTGTGAGCTGGCAAATTTTCTCATTTACTCACTGTTCAGCTTTAGTTTAACTCATCCCTACTTGAACAGAAGAGCATTACCCCACTGTTGGGGTTAGGATTTTTCCTTTTGTTTCTTTCTCTCACTGAATTTTGTCCCATCTGTTGCTAAGAAACAATAACAACCAGTACTTAAGAGAGACAAAAAAAATGGCCAAAGTGGGGGAAGGGTGCAGCTGGCTACTCTCTTACCTGGGGGAGTTTTCTCTTTGGAAGAGCACAGATACCGCGAGATTTTGGCTGGGGGCTGAGAGTCTGGGCTTGGCTCCTCTCGCTCTCTTGCTGTCGGCATAGGAGGAAGATGGTGGAGCTGGTGCTTGCTGTGGGGAGAATTCACTGCCACCGCCAGAGCCCAGCCCTGTACTGCTTCTTCCTTACTGTGGGTGAGCTTTTGCTCATAAGAGCAGCCATTGGACTGGGACCTTATTAACACCTGACCTCACTAGAAAGGACCCTCACCAGCTACTCGGGTGCCTCAGGGGAAAACCCGGGACCCCGAGCCCCCTCCCCGCACCGAGGGAGCCTCTCCCGGCCGTGTTCAGGAGCTGGGCTGTTGCTGCTCAGCGCCCGCCGCTTCTCTGCCACTGCTCTGGGTTTTTTGCTACACGGTAACCCCACACCCCCTGCCTGCCGGGACACCCCGAGGCTCCTGCTACAGCTGTGGAGTTTCTCATACATTTCATTTGCTACTCCAGGATCTGCTCGTCCCTGCCATCCCAGCCGCCACTCCGAGGTTCCTGCTACAATCCATCTTCGCCCTCCAGCCCGTTCGCCATTGCCACGTGAGGGACATGCGCCTGAACTCGCGCCACAGCGCCCCCTGCAGGCGCGGGGGAATCATCGCACCCGCCCTGCCCGGCCGGGAGCCACCAGCGCCCCCTGCCGGCTGTGAGCGTAACTGCACCGAAGGGGAAAGGGCCTGTGGCCGAGAGAGGGCTGGCATTGGGTTCTGGTTCTGTTCGTTGTTGCTGTTGTTTGTTTGCCTTGTAATATGTATATGTATATATATTTATTCTAGTAAAGAACTGTTATTCCTTTTCCCATATCTTTGCCTGAAAGCCCCTTAATTTCAAAATTATAATAATTCAGAGGGAAGGGAGTCATACGTCGTATTTTTCTATTCCAAGAGAGGTTCCTGCCTTCCTTGGCAGACACCCGTCTTTCAAACCAAGACACCCACATTGGGACAAAAAGAGTAAATCCTGTCCTCAACACAGGATTTTGTTCAGGAATAAAAAGTTCAAACTATAAATAATTCAAGATTTGAATTCTGCATCTAATTCTATGCAGACAGGCTTGTTTAGATGAGGTGTAAAGAACAAGTAAAATAGATAAACAAGGATTGTAGACAAGATTTCATCCAAACTCAGCCTCAAAAACTGCTTAGAATTTGGAGAGTGCTTTGGATTGAACTGTTATCACTAAGGTGGTTGGGTTTCATTCCCCAATCCAAAAACTGAAGGTTATTTGTACGAGTCCATTCTGGAGAGAGAGGCCACCTCTCATATAAACCTGTGCACACTTGGTAAATCTCCTGTATTTATCTCTCACAACCCATATTGACACTGCATTTCTCAGAATATTATAAGCAAAAACCTGATAGAAGTATAAGTGACTAGTAAATTTTAAAAGGAACAGTGAGAAGGTATTCTTTCAGGAGGAGTGCCATGGAAGGGTTTTGCTACAGAATTTGGGGTGTGAAGGCATTTTGGAGCAAGTGGTGATGGTGAAGTTCTGTCAGATCGAGTCACACATGGTTATAGATATAAAAGCATGGATCTCTATATAAAAAATAGATGTTTATCAGGTGCAGCAAACTTAAAAGCAGTAATTTCCCATTAATTTAAACAGCAAAACATATGGGTGGGAAATAAATTTTAACACTTCTGATAAGCTCATCAAAATTTATACCTTTGATAGTTCTAACATGTTGTAGTAAAAATCTTGGGTTTGACTTCTTTTTGGTTTGCATTTGATGCAACCTCTGCGGCTTTTGTTGTGTCACAGACAGTGTTTTCTTTGAAGAAAAGTTAAATTGGTTAATTTTTTAGTTTAGTGCACTAATTTCCAGGAAATTCTTTTCTCAATTACATTTGCTAATATTTTTCTAAGAACATATTTATTCTTCACAGTATTATACACAACGTTTCCCTTGGACCGTTTGTCCTTATTTTGTAAGGCAAAGGGGACAATATAATTCTTTGGGAAAATGAATCGCTGCATCTCCCCAGGACAACGGTACAGCTCATTCTTATCTCCAACCCAACAGCATGGGCAACAGCACAGAAATCCTGCACCGCTTCCATCAGATCACAGGCGATCTAAAGCATCTTCCTCCAGACTGCACTGTCTTCTGTGCCAAATGTAACATAAGCACCCTTCATTAGTCAGCCCAAAGGTCAATTTTGGGAAAGGTGCTGCCATGCAGACTCGTGAGTGCTGGCGCCAGGACTCTCACAAGCCCCAGACCCATTACAGTAAGGTACCAAACTGTGTTTAGCTATTCATATTACACCGGTGCCACCAGTTCCTACTTGAATCACATGACAATGCGAGAGCAGATACTAAAATGGTTTATGCTGAGAAAGCTAATGGATCTTGAGAAATAGCATGTTGTCCTGTTACAGGGGCATTGGTTCAAGTTTTGCTGTCGGCTTCCAAGAAAGTAGGATTCAGCTTCTTAATTTCTGGTCTTTGCTATAAATCATGAATTATATATCAGAGCTTTAGGAACTTAAAGTAAATGTTAAGAGATTTGCACAATTAGCATGAGACTCACTTGTGTGTGACTAAGGAGACAAGTCTTTTTGATTATTCATTGAATTAATTTAAGATGTTTCTTGTGTTCTGATGCTTTCTCCAATATTCCCATAAGTAAGTTCATGACTGAGGTAAAAGACTCTTATTTTTAGAAATATGGTAAAACCCCACATAAGCAGCAGCACTATCTGTCACAGCACAAAGTGGGAAGCACACAAGGTTATATGCAGAGTTGTACAAAAAGGTTTCCTGGCCAAACCATTTGGATGGATCATTAGGAAGTCTCCAAACGCTGCACTGAACAGCCAAGCAACACAATCCCCCCGATTGTTCTGCACGGGGCAGTGCGAGCCTGCCTGTGAGGTGGGGGCAGTTCCCACGCCTGCCCTGGGCTGTGGTAAATCACCTCCATCGTTCCACGTCCCTGAGCTCGGGACACCCCGACAGCAGTGGGGGCGTGCATTTCACATGCCTCATTGCCCTGGCAGAGGTACCTATTAATAAAATACTGTAAATTAGCCTCACATTTAAGAGAAGCATTTTCACTTCCAGCCTGTTCACTCACAGATGACAACATAGAATGAATTAAAATTACTTTTTCTGAGATTGTGGCAGACCACATTAGAAACAACTGAATCAGGAGAAAAGTAAAAAGAATTGACATACTGTCCCAAATTAAATCCCTGAGTAAATTACATGGAGTTACATCCTTACTTATTCCAAGAATCTATTTATTTATTTATTGCCAACACTGGGAAGAGCATAAAAAATACACACATACTCCAGACAATCTTCTTGATTGTTTTATATATGTAGACTTCCAGACATTCATACTTTTATTTAGTCCCAAAATGACTCTACCTACGTAACTATTTTTTTGAGGCACCTAAAATATTGGTATGCCCTTGCTTTAGACAATCTTCTGGATGTTTTTTTCTTCTATGTGCCTTTTAACTTAACAGTTCTGTACACTAAGACCATTTAAGAAAGACATCAGCTAAACTGAGAACTACAGGAATCATCAAAGAGCTTCTACGTTAAATACTCCAGTACCCTCAAAAACTACAGGAGTCTCAAAAATCATTCTACATTGACATGAACACATTTTCTTCAACAATTTTCTGTTGTGGGAAGTTTATTCATCCTGTCCTTGCTTATTTTTTGTGTAACACAATAGCAACAGAGCCTTGCCTTCTCTAAGGCCTGATTGTCTTAGTTCAATTCTCCATTCTGCTTTTTACAGGGTGATTTCATGCTACTACATTTATGTTTTCTTGTGTTTTCATTTCTAGCACAAATATATAAAACACATGGATATATGAGAATTCATAGTTGTGCTCCTGAAGCACAGGAGCATTGTAACAGGCTTTGGAGGAGACTTTGAGTTTCTATATCTGAACTGATTGCATCTGGATATTGGGTCCATGTGTGCTGGAAAGAGGTTTCTGGACGTAATCCTTCTCACTTATCCACGCCACGTATCAGGCACCCAGATAACAACAGCTTAATAGTGAAAAAACGCAGAAGAAAAAAGTCCTGTTCACTGTGAAAGAGTGTTTAGAATAAACCACCACAATATTCTACCCTTCCTTCATGCATAGCAGGTCCTTGTGCTAGAATGCTCATGGTATTCATCTGAGGGAAAGAAAGATGGGTAACTTTACCTCATGTGAGACTATGACAATATGTGTGTCACAGGGCAAATACAGTTTCATTGTATTCTATTAATGAATTACAGGTTCAATCTGAAGGCATTACAATAGCCCTTTATTATACACATACGCACACACATACAAATAAAATATTCTACTTGTGAGCTTTATTCTTTGGTCTAAACCAGATGAAAATAAACAACACAACAAGGAAAATATCTAACATCCTTCTACAGTGTAATTTCTTATAGCAAAACCCAGCATTAATTTATGATAGAAATATTTCTATCTGCCCTTTTTTTGAAACATGGAATGCACTTTATTATCTCAATGCTCTTTTTGTCAGGCCACGCTCCCTTGGGTAGGAGGAGCTGTTCCTCAACACAAGAACAGACAACTCAAGAATTTGGAGCTCTACACTCTTAAGTGGAATAGACATTGCCATGCCCTTTAGGGTCACATTTTTTGAAGGAGCTCATCTTTCTTAGTCAGGGCCTGCTTTGCAAAGCACCCAGCTCTCACACACACAGAGTGGCCCAGGTCCTAAAACACCGAGCTTCTGGGTGTTTTGCAACTCCTGCTCCAGCTCCAGGTTTTGAATATTGTAGATATTGAAATCTTGGTTTTTTGGCTTTAGCATACAAACACCATCAAATTTCAGAAAGCTGTAATGTAGGTGAGGGCAAATCATGTGGGACTAAACACTCTAGTGGAAAAAAACTGTGGAAGTGAGCTCTTGGTGAGCTGGAGTGTCAAGAGCCCAGCTGTTACTGTCAGATGAGCAGGCATCCTGATTTATTTACAGAACATGATACATCACAATGAAAGATACAGACCAATGTGCTACACAAACTGTGTTTGTAGTGGAAGAAATTATTCACCAGTTTTGTAAAATCCTCCAAGGACAACTTCTGCCTCGCCTGATGCAGAGGGGAATACAGAATTAACTATAATAGCAGCTGCCTTAGCCGTTTATTTCTTTGCATTTATTACTCTCATACTATGGAATTGCAGTACTTTTTTCATAAGTCTAAAAGCAGATTTAAAGGATCTGTATTAATCTGCGGCTTCTGTTACAGTTTTTATAAGCAGCCACAACAAACACCTGCACTATACTTAAGTAACATGCATTAAGGGATTTACCAGACTGTCCTTGGAACTTAATGAAATTTGATTTGACTTGGAGAAGTAATCTCACAATTTGAACACTTGTAACATTTAAAATGCTTTGCAATAGACACCATCAAATGACAAAACCATTTGATGCATGGTGAGTTATTCAGTACTTACATGGAATTTCTGTTCAAGTCAATGAGAAAGCATAAGAAAATGTAGATAGTACAAGTACTGATGGGGTCTTGGGAAAACAAAGATGTAGTCTTATGAGAAAAGGCAGGTTTTTCATATGTATTCCTCTGAAACTGCCTCTTGTAAAATAATTCAGATACAAACCAAAAGGTATCAAAATTCATTTGGAACAGTATATATATACTAGTGTTTACATCCCAATATTTGTATTCCGATACTGGAGTTGAGAAGCCACTTCTTAAATATCCTTACCTGAGTGTCCCTTTGCTTCACTTAGACTTTTTGGGTTTTCCCCCAGTTTTAAAATGCAGATGTCTGAGGAAGGGGGAAAACATTGTTTCACATTATCTTAATTAAACATTGATGAAAGTTTGCTAAATAAAATGACAAGATTGTTACTTCTCCAGGGGCAGCTCCATTCCTACAGATCATCTTCCTGCCGCCCTTGTGCCATATGACTGGAATTTCAAGGTAGAGAGACTTCAAACTGTTTTACTGTCTGAACTTCCAGACAGCTTCCTGTGCATTTCTAAAGAGTTCCATAGGCCAAAATCCTCTGTTGAGTAGCACAACAGAAGCTGCTGAAAGACAGACACAAGAGAAACTTCCTTATTCCTGCTGCCTTAGTATAAAACTCCACATACAACTGACTTCTTAGTTAAGGCATTTAGGAAAACAATCCCCCTCTGCACTGGATTGTCATCCATATATCAGTTATTCATTTTTATCCCTTTACTTTCAATTAAGTGGCTAAAAAAACTGCCTTCACGAAAAATGTTATGCATATTTATAATCCCGTGTATTTATAAATCTTTTTCATTGCTCTTTGTGCTTAAGAATGGAAGAGATGTAATTTGTACACCAAGTTCTATCCACACACTAAATATCCTGTGGAAGTCACACAGAATGGAGATGCTGTGGTAGAACAGCTTTATCTCTACCCTGCTAACCATGAGACCTCGAAACTGTGAGGCCCAGAGCAATACAGATCATCAGAACTTAATGCCAATAAAACAGTAACACCACACCTCACATCACTGTATCTTCTGCATATACACTGAAAATACCATAAGCTTTGTTACTTTTCCTCTCTTACACTGTGGTGTCCTTCTCTAAAACCTCAGAAGTGAAAGGCAAACAGAAACAGTATATTAAAAATTTGCTAACTATAACCAAGTATAGCTTTTTTTAATGTGCAAAACCCATGATTTGAAGACCGTTCTCTGAACAGTAACTGGTAACAAGTGCCTTGTGCCCCAGGAACTGGTACTTTCCCCCCTCCAGCAGGAGACTTGTTTCATGCAGAACTTACAACGTGCCACTGCGCCACTGGCTGTTGTGGACTCCTGGGCATTGGGCCAAAATAGTTTTGGGGAGAAATTCCACATATGCAAAGAGGGTAAAAAATGAAATAGGTCCCTGGCAGAGACATATATGTGTGTGTGTGTTTTGTTAAGAGTAGCTTTCAGCTACAAGAAGAGATTATGAGTGTTCTTTCAGAGACTACGCATCGATGAACCAGCTACACAGTCCATGGCCAATTATGGTTTATTTATGGATATTGGTGCACACATGTATACATGAGGACACCACATGCCCACACATCAGAATAAACTGGCATTGCAGAACTACTGAAAAAATGGAATGATCCTGTCACTATCGCTCAAGAATACGTGTTCCCTTCTCCTGCCAGTGAAACCTTGCCTTGGGGACAAAGCCTGATAATATTCAATGAGTGTTATCCTCCAAGGGCCTTAGCCAGACATCACCAAATTATATTTCTTAATTAACTCCTACCATCTCCATGCCCATACCATCTGCTTTCACACAGGACCGAGTGAGCTGGTAAGCCAAACCTGATGAGTTCCTTCTCCTGTACACATAAGAGAAGATTCAGGCAAAATTATAACCACTAGGGAATATTGTGGGAATTTGCCATAAGCACCTCTATTAATCACAAAACTCAGACAAGTATTGAAGAGGAAAAAAGATGGAAAAGTTTTAAAGCTGTGATCATCCTTTTTCCTGCTTATGCAGTACCTAACACAATAAAATAATGCCTCCTTATCAGTAGGACAAATACAGAAATAGCTCTAAAATCCCTTCTGGACTAAGATGGAAAGTTCTGCTTCTGCACATTAGGCTGTACTATTGTGGGAGTAGCAAAACCAGAATACATGGAACAAGAAGAATGGTTTTGTTTCCAAGTTTTATTTATAAATGCTTAAATTAGAAAAACATAAGGGAAATGGAAGGGATAGTTTTGAGAATCAATTTTTAATTATAACTTTCTAAATGTCCACAAAGTACTGTTATTCTGACACCTTGTTTTCAAAGGCAATCTAACAAGTGGTGCCACGGGTGATACAATTAAATTAATTACCAGTACCATCAGGGATGGTAGTTTTCTGTTAGATGGGCAGATCTTACTGTGCCAATACTCACGGCAAGTGGGTCTCTGAAAACACATCTCTGGCTCTCAGCACTCTGTGAGGCTAATCAAAAACTTGTATTATTTTGATTTTCCAACAGTTACACCCTTTGACTCCACTGTGAGATTGGAAATGTTTACATACTAAGACAGAGAGTGAGAAAAAGCTGCCCTAATGTACTGATTCCTGTCCATGGGAGCAGCATGGCCATCACACCAGCCTGTCCCTAGCACTCAGGCTCTCAGAACAGTGGGCAACAGCTTTAAGAGGGGCCAAAAAGGTCTGAACACACATCTGGGATATTGTCCCAGTCAGAAAATGCAGTCCTTTGACACTGAAATGCAAGGAACCAGTAATGTTCTACTCAAGATAGTGCGTGAGAGAGAAAGAGTTGAAAAAATACTCAAACTGAGTAAAATGACAAACATATTTGCTGTGTTCTCTCTGCTCCACACACCCTTAGAACCCCGTACTAACAGAAGAGACTTCTCTGTCACGGAAGAAAAGAAAGAGCCAGAAAGGACCAATGAAATCAGTTACAGAAAGAATCAGAAAAGAATACAGAAAGATTACAGGGGAAATCAAATGTTAAAATATAAAAAATACAGAGTTACTTAATTCAAATCTACCTCCTCATAAACTTTCTTACTTCCAGTGAGGAAGAATGATGATCCCACCTGTGCCTTCCTGCCTCATGTGTGTAACGTGCTTCCACTCAGCTCGCTTTACTTATGAGAGATATCAGACCATGTCAAAAGCAAACGCTGGGATTTCCTGACTTGCCTGATGCTGTGGTAAATAGTTCTCAGTCCTAAACAAATTCAAAAATATTTCCTAATACTGAAAAAAATATGTTGAGTCTTCTTGATTATCATCACAACAAAAGTCATGTTCTGGAAAGGGCATGTGGCAAAGACAAAATATGTACAGTAGCTATATATAAAGTTGGAAAAAAGGAGCTCTTCTAATCTGTTCTTCAGTTTAAAAAGATTACTAAAACATATTTTGTCAAAGTACTATGGAATATACTTTAAAAATGACAATAAAAAATAATTTGCTTTAGGTGAAAGCTTTTACATGGTTATTGTTCATTAACTTCAGTTTAATAAGCATTCCCACAAGAAAGGCTTTGCTGGGCTAGATCCGCCCAAGTTTGGCACAGAATATTGTACTAAAGAATTTAAAGATGAGAAGTGTAGAAACACCAAATAAAAAGTTTGTATTTGGGACTCTGGCCAAATAATAAATAATAAAATAATAATAAATACAGTTTCTGTGAGTCGGGAGCACCCTTTGAAAGCATGATTTTGTCCAACATCTTTTGGTAATTTCCTGTGCGAGGAGCTAAGAAAACGGAAGCTAGTGATTGGGAGGTGAAGGAACAGGAGAGAGGAAAAGTTTAAGCCTGTCTCTTCTGGCAGCTATTACATAAGGGCAGCAAGCAGGTAGGTATGTTTGGGGAGCTCACTGTTTCAGTGCACAAATGACAGGGCAGTTGTGTCGTGCACTGCTGTCACTTCTGACTTGGTGGTCTAATACCTGACACACGTCTCAAAAGTAGTTGAATATCCTACAGATTATATAGAGATTTTTTTCAAATGTACGCTAAAGCTGATTATCACGTCTCAACCTTTTGCTCATAAAGATGTATTTTGTCAAGTTGGCCAGCAAAGTCTATTCATAATGTTTATTTCATGACCCTAATGTTAAATAGAAGGAGTTCTGTTTGTGCAGTACTCCAAACATGCCATATTACAAATATAGGCGTGTGTCACTTGGGAGCCTTGCTCATTCAGGCCAGGTAGGTGCAGGTGCAGACACTGGAGATGAGAGCTACTTCTTTGCTTCGCTCCGAGGTGGGAGCAACACCTCTGCTGCTCAGCAAGCATGCTCATTATTGCCATTGTGCTGCCCGCTGTTAGATTCCCAGAGGGAACAGGTCTTTCTGGAAAACTCTGTGAAGTGCTGCCTCACAGCTAGCCTTTCAAAGATGAACCCTGTTCAACATCACCCTGTTTACACAGAATGCAAGTAGGTTCAAGCAGTTATTAGTAAAATAAAAAATCCAGTGTATCTACAAATTTGATTTTCCTCTTAGCTGAAACATAAGACATTAAAATTAAAAGGTCATGAGTCCTGCTAGCTCCTCTTCATATCACTTTTCCAGAACAGAGGAGAGATGAAGTGGCCTCAGGCTTTGGCCAGAAGGGAGCGACAGAAAGGGGGGAAAGAGATTTATTTGTTCAATACACCATTTACCATGCTTTAATTAAATACAGCTCAGGAATTTCCACAGAGTTGTACAGGGAGGACCAGAGTGCTTGTGATGGACATTTAGGATTCACAGCCACAGTACTGTATCTTTTATCAGCACAGCATTCCCTAAACAGGCCACTAAATTAATCCCCAGGTGCTGACAACAACTGTTGCTTCACCCCAGTTTGCTCCAACCTGCTCTGTCCCACCGAATGGTCTCAGTCTGTAACATTACCTATGCTTTGTCCTGGACTTCTCAGCCTGGACTTCTCAGTCATTTAAGCTGTCCTCAAGCTGCTTATTGCTTAAATTTTGATCTTCATGAAAAACGGAGAAAATATTCTCTGTCACAAAGACGTGTGAATGCAGTAAATGACCATGTAACCCTTCCATGCTCAGGTCATGTCCAATTGCAAAGACTCTGTGTTGGACTGAACCCAGCAGCTCAACAGCTCTGCTCGCAGGAAGGAAGGGAGGCAGCAGGAGCTGGCACGATCAAAGCCCCTGAAACTATTCCCTTCTTTCCAGTTTGTAGGAAAAGCAGAGAGGGTCTGGCTTTTAACAGTCATGGAGACTTTTTCATAAAGTGACAGATTAATCATACTCTCTCCAGTAAATGCCACCAGGGAAGTTGGGAGCTGTAGCTGCTACAAACTCTACGTATTTTCTCAGACTCTGCTCCTCAAGCTGTCCATGCTTAATTCCATTGGCTTACATGTGCCAGGACCTTTTCATGTGCCAGCTGGTATTTACCCACCCTGTGTGACACATTGTAGATAAACTGACACAGACTATGCCCTCTCCCCGCTTTCGCACAGATTATAGACACTTATTGCAAATAAACAAACAAAACCATACTATGGAACTGATGCTCTTCTTCTTTAAGCACTGAATTTCTAGGGAAGAGGTTTGTAATAAAAATTGTAAATAAATAAATAAATGAAACCACTGAGAGGATTAAAAAATATTTCTTTCAGTAGTTGCTATATTTATTCAATACTCTGTTCCTAATAAGCTTTTTTACATACTGAATTGTGATGTAATTTTCTGTCTCCATAATATTGTGTTTCCATAGTTCAGTTAAATTTCTCTTGAGCTTAATTGGAGTCTTTTCTTAGCAAGAAAGTGGGGATTGGCCAAAGTCCTGAGTGATAGGAACTACAGTATGCAGTGACCTCCAGTTCTGCTGCAGCACCTCATTCTTACTGCCCTGTGCAATCTTCTCCTCCCTTTAGCAGGAATGTTTTTAAACTTGAGCTCTTCATTTCCAGTTCCAGTGTCGAGGGACTAAATTTGAAAAAGCTTTGGCTTTCATTAGCAAATCATCAGTACCAACAAAACCACAAGCAACAAAAAAAGCACATCAGCATGCTTTTCAGCACCAGCACTGACTGACGTCTCCTCCTTTCCTGAGCTTTTTGTGTTTTGGGGGATTTTTTGTTGTTGGTTCTTTAATCAGTGAAACTAGACTATTGAGCTTTGGGAAGGAAAAGAGAGCCAGTCCTTTCATTTTATAATTAGTGGAAATGCAGTAGGAGCATTAACAGCTGTCTCTTTCAAAGACGCGCTCAGCATCATCTGTGCACAAGTTAGAGCACAGACTGGGGAGAAATAGTAGCAACAACGTCTCACATCCACGCTGGTGACACACTAGCCATCGGTTCTGACTAAGGGACAGCCCCAGCCTGTCGTTTGGGCAGGCTAATGGCTTTGTTTGGCTCTTTGCGAGAACATAACTTTTCATTTTTTACCTTCTGATTAACAATGTGGAGGAGAGAACGCATGAGAGAAGCAGACAGAAAGACAGACAGAGTGTCCCACATGATGAGATCAATTAGGCAATCATTTTGGACATGTTCAGACAAAGAAGGTGGTCTCCTTGGGAACTGCAATCACATGCACACACACTCAGAATAACTTCTCCCACATTCTATTCTCTGCTCGGTACAACACACTTGGATGTAAGCTCCGAGGGACAATCGCACATCCAGTGTTGACAGACCTGTCAGCATTTCCAATGCCACAGAACAGGCCCCCTGCTCTCCTTGCCGACAAATTTACCAAAGACTGAAGAATTAAAAAGCGTATCAGGAGGGTGACAAGAAGGGGCCAGGCAGAGCTACCAATGTTTAAAGACAAAAATGGCAGCATTTTGGAAAGCAAAATGGTATAAAAATACCTCTTAAAATCTTGAAAGGCTTCAGAAAACTCTCAAACATAAAATCAAACAGTTGGAGAGAGTTACATGACTGAAATGAAATAGTAAGCTTATCACTGTGACAAAGAAAAAACCCAGATACTTAGTAAATTCTTTTTTTTTTAAACTTGAAAAACAAAGGGAACAAACAATTTATATCCACATTTGCAAAAAAATTTCTTCAGATCCCACTGTTCTTATTTACCAAAGTATTTTACTACTGAGACAAAGAAAACCCCACCCCCTTCTGCAAGACTGATATAATGTTTTGAGCAATAAAGTCAGACATTATAAAAATGGGCCTTAACTGTGTTAACTTTTGTACTAACAAAAGGTGGCTATTTGAAACACAGGAGAGCATGATTAAAGTGTTTTTTGAGAAAGTACAATTATATGAGGTTAGACTCCTACCAAACACGTTTCTGAGTCTTCTGTAACATTAGAAGACATCCTGGAGTTTTTACCATATTAAACAACCTTCATTGTACTCATTTCTTTGTATTAAAACTGTCTCTCACTAAAGTGTAATACAGCTCAATTAATATGAGACGGATATGATACAGGGTACTGAGACCAAACACAAGCTGGAACACAGTTTAATGTAACAATAGGTGAAATGTCTGCCATTGTAATACAGCTTCAATTAACCTCAAAATGAACTTCACTTTTTCAGGCAAAAAGACAAAATTTTATAATTGGAACCTTTAAAACCAAGCAGTGCCAACATAAGCAGTGAGAGAGCCAACTAACCCTGGAAGAGATCAGTTACCAGAGCTCCTGTTTCATCCTGTACAAAAGTTCCATACTGGAACTCCCTGGAACTCCTATGAGAAAAACTTAGAAATTAATGCAAAATAAGATGGTCTGACACACATATAGGACTGCAACTACCAGTGGAGCCCAAACCTGCCTGAGTAGCTCTGAACTCATCAGCTCATTGTTAGCGCTGGGACTAACAATGAAGGAAGATGAATTAGTCCCACACACTGCACCAGTAATTACCCTGGTAAGGACATTCTTTTTTCAAATGGACCTCCAGATGCCATACTAAATTTTTCCTTTGCTATCTGAAAGCAGATGCAAATTGCAGCAGAATAAATTATCACAAATTCTTAAAAAAATACAAAAGATAGAGAAATCTAATCCAAACTGAAATTTTGAGCTGAAGCTGTGCTTTACAATCAGTAGGTCTAATGGAAAGGTTTATATAAGATTCTCTGTGCATTTTGCTTCCCAAGGGAAGCATTAAAAAGGAGGGAGCACACTTATCCTCTCCTTCTGCAGAACAGCTTTTTGCAAAAGGTATATGTTGCAATTTCTTTCTGAACCTTAGCCCAAGACTCCTTGCAAGCACATTTTTCTTGCAAGAAACTAAATCAAACTGCAAAAGCTCTACATCTCTACAGATTCAGCTTCATGACTTCACCCGCTGAATTTTGCAACTACAACACATCCTGCCTCTAAACTGTAAGCGAACAGGATTAAGAGCACAGATTCCTAAGTTCATAAAATTACAAAGAAAGCATTTTCATCCAAGTAAAAAAGGCCAAAGGTCCAGGGTTCCTGCTGACTTCAGCAGCAGCTTTTCAGGCTTCTGAGATACCCCAGTCCCTGAGCCAGCCTTTGCCTATGACATCACAGTACATGTCATTTGTAATCTCAGAATTAGTACAGGGCATTGCTGTGTAAGGATACACTGAAGGGGATTCTTGGACCAGTTTTACATAGCCAGCCCTGCCAGCAGAAGATAAAATTGCTTTGTGGATCTTGCAAATTAGAGGTCTGTGTGCTTTTAATAATGAAAAACTCAGAAGGTGAACTACTAAATTATTATTTTTAAAATTCGTAATTGTAGGCATTGTATTCTTTTGCCCTGATTTCATGGAAACATTTTTCATATAGAATGGTGGAAATAAAATCTAAAAATTATAGCACTTCCTTAAATCTCTCCAGTGCAGTTGGTCATGTGAAGGATTTGAGTTTTGCACAACAGTGACCCACCCATTTCAGAGATGCCTTAATTCAATCTGCTGCTCAGATCAGAAGGGCTCACAAAGGAGTCACCTGGGCAGTCAGATGTATCAAGGGCGTTTTCAGCATTCTGCCTGGCAACTTGCTGCCTTACATGAATACAGGAGGGGAACATTTTGATTCTCAATCTTTGCATAGGGATGATGCCAGAGTTAAAGCATCTCCATTTCAGGGGCTGATGCAGCCCCATGGCAGCTCTCTCTTCCATCACCTCTTAGATGGCAATCTGGGCTGCCAGGCTGCTTTACACTTCCCATTCTCCTCTAAATGGCTGACTCACAGAGATGGAAACATGACACGGACACTGTGGCAGGATCACTGCTTTTTCTTAATCACAGACACAGAATCTTCTTAATCATGTGGAGAAACGTGAAATGGGCTTATCAGTCTGTTGGTGTTGCCAAAGAGTCAATTAGATGCTTTCTTGGACAACCCTTGTAGAGCTTCTGATGGTCTGTGATGAGTCACCAGGACATGGTTCACTCCTATCCTCTAGTACAAACCTGCTAGGAATTTAGCAGCACTGGCCCGGGTAACCTGACCAGGTTGCTTTCTGCTGCTTTCATTTTCTTGGACAGAAAAAATCAAGGATATCCTGATTTTTGTCCAAAAAGTATTTTGTGTTGCTTCCCAGAGAAGGAAAATTGAAGGTGCCTAATTCTGATTGCTGAGATTGCGTTCACTGAAGGCAATGGGAAAAAAACCCCAAATTCCAGGTTTCAGTGAGCACTGCATCAGGCAAAGAGGCCTTCTAAAGTGGCATATCAAACCAGAAATATATGAGGGGCTATTTTTCCTGTAAAAGGATAAGCTGTGAGTTAAGTAACACACTGTCAACTTTTAGTTACAGAAAGCCACTTAACAGTGCCCTTGAACAGATGAAGAGATGGGAGCTGAATTCCAGAAGAGGTGTTCTCCTTTCCTTTTAAAGATACAGAAAAAAATACACCTAAAATTAAGGAAAGCACATCTGAATTAAACCAAAATTCTATATGCATTTCTAAATTTTAGAATCATCACAGCAATCTCACATGCGAAACATGCTGGCATTTTCCGTTACATTGGCAAAAGGGCACTTTTTGCTACATTTTTCCATTAGAAAAATTTAAAAATATATGTATGAATTTCTAAATTTAGAAATACTTAAAATTACAAAAATATGCAGATTTTGAAAAAGAAGCACAAGTTAAAATACACAAATCAGGAGAGAAATTCGAGGGGGAGGGAGGAAGAGAGGAAGGGAAGGATGCTCTTTGGCCTCACCATAAGATGGGATCCATTTTTCTCCCGTGGGAAAGTTGCTGAAGCTTTGCCCAAGGCATGGATTTGTGTTCAATCTGCCCTGTGGTGTAGAAACAGGCTCCAGGTTTAAACCCTCTGGCAACAGGTTGCATATGGCAATATGACCCTCTTTGTTACAGCATTCTTGGTAAGCTCATGTATTACACTACAACTCAGGAGGTTTTAGGCAACATCTTCCCAGCACAGAAAAAGACCGATAAAGTAGAATTCCCTTCCAGCTGTGTACAGCTGTGCACATTTCAGCCAGTTATTACAGAATCAAAGTATAACTGAGTTTGGAAGGGACCTCAGGAGGTCTCAACTCCCACTTCCTGGTTAATGCAGGGACAGCTATTACTTTAGATGAGGTTGCCCAGGACTTCATCCGGGTGGGTCTTGAAATCCTTCAAATGTGGGGATTCCACAACCACTCTGGGCAATCGGTTCCATTGCTTGCTTGACTGAACTCATGGTGAAGGATTTCTTCCTTACATCCAGTCTGAACCTCTTGTTTCAATTCACGTTCATTGTCTCTGTATCCTCTCATTTTTCACTGCTGGGACTCCATTATCTCAATAACCTCCTTTGGAAACTGGAAGGCCGTTATTAAATCCCCCTTTCTCCCAAAGCTCTCTCTTGTCTGGGGTTAACAGAACCAGCTCCCTCAGCCTCCCCTCCTAAGAAAGCTGTAGCCCCCTGACCATCGTGGTGGGCCTTTGCTGGACATTCTACAGTTTATCAATGCCTCTCTCATACTGAAGGGCCCTAAACTGCCTGGAGCTTTCTAGATGAGGTTTGAAGAACTGTATGTAAGAGGAATAATCTCTTCCCTCAGCCTCCTGACTGTGCTCCTGTCAGTGCAGCCTATGTCACAGCAGCCCGGAATGCCACTGGCCATCATCACTACCATGGCACCAGGCTGGTTCCTGCTCAGCTCTCTGCCAACACCCCTGGGGCTGTCCCTGCACAGCTGCTCCCCATCCTCCACCACTGCAGGAGGGTTCTTCCCTTCCAAGCACATGACGTTGTATTTAATCCTTCAGAATTTTGTAGGGTTCATGCTGGACCATCCCTCCATCCTGTCTAGGTCCCTCTGAGCAGCAGCCCTGTCCTCAGGTGTAACAGTTGCTCTCTCCAATTTAGTGTTATCTGCAAACTTCATGAACATGCCTCTATCACCTCCTTCAGGTCTTTGCTGAAAGTGTCACACAGGACAAGTCCCCTCAAAAAATCCTGTGGTGTTCCCCCTGCCACGGACCTCAGCTAGAGTATGATCCATTAATCACTATCCTCTAAGCCAGACCAGCCAGCCACTAATTGTGCATTTATTTGCCCACCCATCCAAATTCTAAATTGGACACAAGAATATTTGTAGACCTTGTCCAAAAAGTCTTGCTGAAGTTAAGATAAATGACATCTACTGCTCTCCCTCATCCACAGCCTCATCCAGCTGTTCTATCCTAGAAGGCAATGAGTATAACCTTGGTAAATCCATGCTGATTGTTTCCAGTCATCATTTCCTCCCTCCAAATGGTGTCTTTATGTTTATTATTTATTCAAGGGCCCATATCCACAAGTTGGGTGTATGCAGAAGGTAGCAGCCCAGGCTTTATCACCAGCACAGAGACTGCATCAAAAAATACTCTCAACTCTCAAGCAGAGCCTGCTCACCTGCATTGTGCAAAGCTCTGCTGTTCTGCATTTGCCACGACATTCAGCCTCAGCCACAAAGGAGGAGAGAGTGTGTGTGAATGGACAGATGTGTACATAAACATAAACCAGCCAGCTGCTCTTCACCCTCACTTGTCCAAATTCAGTATTCACTCATGAGCCTTTCAGGCTTCTGGTCAATTCTGCTTAGCTGAGGTATTTTAAAGATACTACCGCACTATGAATATAATGGGGGGGAGGGGGGGGGGTGGAAAAAAGACAAATAAACCATTTCCTATTGCTTCCAAAACCCTAAATATTAACTGAGTCTAACATGTATATACTAAGGACTACAATACACACTGCAACTCTGAGGAAACTATTCCATTATATATGATGTTAACCACCAATGTGAACGTGGTGGTCCTGCTACAGAATTACAAATGAATAATGAAATCTCTCAAAACTAAAACGGCATGGCAACAATATGTATGTGCTTTTAGAATGATTTCTATATAAAATCATGCATTCATTTAATCCAAATTAATTTCTACAGCCCTTTTCCACAGAGGGATATTGCCTGAGATGAAAAATAACACACTCAACCTTCTTTTAGCAAGGCTAATACCTGCATGCTCTTGAGACTGCATTCTTTTTTCTGCTGGTAGGTGCTGTATAAATTTGTAATAGAGACAATCTGATAAGCATTTTCCAAGACTGCTTCTTCCACGTGAACAGAAATAAATTCTCAGCATCTGGACGTCATGGCATGAAGATGGTAATTGAAACCCTTGCTCAGTACAGTGAAGTATCTAGAGGCAGCACAACATAATGGAAATTTTCTGCAGAAGCATAAAATTCCACGGGCTCCTGCAACATATCTGACCAGGGTAAGACCTGCTGCCAGAAAGACAAACTGACCATACCATACTGGGAAATGCAGTATGAAGCCAGAGAAAGCTGACCTTAATGAACACATAAAGCTTTTCCAAATGTCTGACACTATCAGTAGGCTCTGAGTTGCCTTTGTTCCAGTTTAAATTTATAAAATCACTGTTGCATTGATAAATAATTGAAATAATTAATTCTCCTACTTGTATCACCCTCAAGTACTGGGGAAAATAGAAGGACTACTTTTTGGGACATTCACCATGGTATCTGCTCTCCTGACTTGAAGGAAAACATATCTGAGAGTGAATTGTCTTGAAGTCCCATTTTAAATTACAGTCAGAGTAATGCAATTATTTATAAACAGGTAAAGGTTAACTAATTTTGATGCTGCAAAGCTACAAAAGACTGACATGAACCTAATTCTACATTTCTACCTTATCTTCCTTCTCTCCTTTATTTTAAAATACACTGGGGACATTAGCTGCATCCTGATCAATGGCTATGGTTTGATTTTCAAATTTTGGATTGCCTTTCCACTTGAAAGAAAAAATTAGTGCATGGTTGATACATAACATAAAGGAGTTTTATGACATGACTGAAAGAGTTACTACAGAATCTAAATGAGATATAGCAGTATATGCTGTTGTATACACTCTGTTTTTCCAGAAGCTTTTTTTCAAACCAAAGTTTTATTAAATTCCACTTACATCAGTGAGAAGTCAACTTCAGACAAAGTTATACTTAGAAAAATGTGTACTATTTAAACATGTTGTATTATCAGAAGTCCTCCTCTGCTGTACTGTAGGTGTGTTTACATTCCCATCACAAAAATTTGCTATAGGAAGATCTGGAAACAAACTACCTAAGACAGTATTCTCTGTCTTTCAATTTTAGCAAAATTTTTAACACTGCTTTTGACAAAAATGCCTTTCCAAAGCTTGATTGTTAACAGACTCCAGGAAAAAAAAATTCATAAATAACATCAAACATTTCAGTTTGTAAGCTCTGAAAACACGTGTTTACTGTTTGAGAAACTTCCAAATGGGAAGGGAAAACAGGAAATAAAAACATCTGATTGATAAAGAAGGGTGAGATTTAGGTTGTTCTTTAAAGAATAGTTCAAATGAACCAAGAACAAACCAAATTTAATAGAAGCGCTTCTATTTTCATAAAATAAGAGAATTTCAACCACCAGGATTTTTGCTAGTTTCCTACATACACACACACACACACACACACACACACACACACACACACACACACGTTGCACCATGCCAACGCGGAGAAAGTTTCTGAGATCCTAAATTGCTCAAGTATCTCCATGGATAGCCCCTCTGATCAAAATGTCATAGAAAACTGCAGTAACATCTCCCAAACTCTGCTGAGAATAAGGGAGACAATTTAAACCAGAGAGCAAGAGAGCAACTTACAAAGAACCTATTCCCCCAAAGTTTGCTGTGCATCAAATAGTGCTCTCCATGTCCAAAGTTTAGTGCTACAGCCAAGGGCTTATTGCAGACAACAATTCTGAAGTCAAACATCTCTTAAACTCCTCTAACTGTAGGCACACCTCCTATTTGCAGAACTGGTCATGAATAACTGGCATTACTACTCCTTTCTAAAGCCAAAAGTAATCAGGTCAGAAGATGCTCATGGGCAAAACAGGCAAGTGAAAGGCACAATGCAAACTTCACTCCAGCAGCAGTAGAAGAGCAGCCACACAGCAGAGCACTGTGCAGGAGAAACAGCAGGAAGACTAGAAGCAATGCTACAGGTGGCACCAAACCTGTACCCACTCAGTAACTACAGTTACACAGTGCAAAGTTAAGAAATACGTTGTCCCCCTCTCAGGACCACAATTTCTCCTGCTGATGTGCAGATCTTTGTTCCTACTTACTGGCACTCAGCAGAATTCTGCACTAAAACAGAGCTGCTCTACTGACAACTGAAGTGATGCCCCATCGCTGTGAGATGCCATCACCTCCATCTCAGGGACTGTAAATGCTTCTGACCACACTCACAGCAGGGCCACTGAGTGGAAAACACACTGAAACGGGTTTTCAGCTTTCACCCATTGCTATACAAAACCTCTTTCACACACAGGAAAAGCCAAGACACTGTTTTACGCCTAGGACATTGCAGCAGCCCCTGCTTGTCCTGGCAAGGCCACATCTTTCCAGAGAACAGTATGAAACAACTGACAGGATTATGGTTTCAGCTTGGCAGTGATTTTGTATCGAGACGTGGCTTTAGCCTCACAGAAGAGGTTTATGAGGTGGACAAATCATAATCTCTATATAGCCCTAAAACATCACTTTTAACCATAAGATGCTTAGCACTTAAAGTAAGCTTCCCAGTGACTCTCAGTTAAAAGGTCTGTCCTCCTTAGCCATCCCTACTAAAAAGAGAACCATCCAGGCCATGTTCACATCAACTGAGCATGGGCACTGTTCTCACAATCACAGATGTCTTTCACAAGCAGTAATTTGCTTCGTGTCTTTATTAATTACCAGTGCTGCTTAAAAATCCAACACCTCACAGCCTGTCTCTGCTCTTCCAACTACAGCTGCTGAAGTTAACTCAGATGGTTAATTTCTAACATAACAGTGACAGTCATACTTTCCCCTCAAGTGCTAATAGATGCTTTAGTACAAAAGATGTGGACAGATTAAAATAACATACAGGATTAAACAGTTTACAAACACAAGGTAAATTGATCTGAAAATCCTGGTAACTGCTGGCATATACCTAAAAACACTTGTTACAGCAAATGTTGACTGCAGGTCTAGTGACAGTTGTTTTCACTCATGGGGAGCCATCATGTAATACTTCAATTTCATCCTCAACTGCCCGAGAACTTCTAGCCATGAGGTTCCAATGGGTATAAACCAGTTATTAAAAAACCCTCTCCCCTTTTGAGACAGCTCAAATACTGGCTTCACTTAGTGCCTCTTACCTGGCAATGGCTTACCTGACAAAGAATTGATTGGATATTTTTGAAAACTGGAACTGTAAAATGTTCAGTTTGGGAGAAAAAGCCTGTAAGTATAGAGAGGTCAACTGGTTTGTCACTGATCCAAATTTAAGCCTGCTCTTATTGCAAACATGTATCAGGTAGCGACATACATATCAGCCTGAATCAAACTGAAGAATTCAGTTGAAACACATTTACACTCACAGCCTTTGAAAGCACAGGAAAGTTTGAAATCTCATAGCTCTCCGTTTAACTTACAATTTCCTTGCTGGTTTTCCACACCCCATATATGCTGCACAAACAGGTACCTAAACATAGGTGTTCGCTTGCCAGCTGTTCTGTATTCAAACCTTGTCAGGCACAATACACACAAGGAACTCCACCAGTATGTATTTTGAATGCTATCCCACATTGGAAGCAATTTTCTGTCTCAGAAATGCATTCTAATTTTCTGTTAGTATTACAGAAGCATATATACCTACACAAATGTGAGATTAGAACTGAACAATTTTTTCTTTCACCCTTTATTATCATTCCTTTAGTGTGATGTTTTCCTCACATCTCTGTGAATAACTTAAATCAATTCCACAAAGAATATTCACTCAAAGACTTCCTGGAGAAAAGGAAATAGGAAACAATTTGGGGATTGCAGAATGCACAAGATGAGCCCTACAACTCTTTGACAAACATAAACCTTAAGATTACCTTTTCATTTCCTGCACTGAACAGAGTAAAATAACCATGGAATAAATGAAAGATGTTCTCTTTTTAAAAACATAGCCCACTTGATGAGGTATTGCAAAATCACAAGTCATTTTTCTCTTATCTTTAAATACGGTATTTAACTGAGTAATTATTTGAGTCACATAGGCCACATGCAGACGAGGAGCTGGATAGACCTTTGTGTTGGTTAAATGATAAATAACCCCATACAAACACTGCTTTACTAGAGCAATAGAAGTACAGACTCCATTTCTGAGGGGAGAAAAAAAGAAAAAATGGCTAACTCTTGCTTCCTGTTATGTTTCATGTTATCTTTCTAAAGTTCAGCAGCAAAGAGCTACCATGAAACAAGCCAGAGTATTTAATGAGACAGCAACTGGCAAATAACACATTTCATGGGACAAGTTGTACTTTTTCTTCAAGCTAGTCAATAAATTATATTTTAATGCATTAAAAGCACTGCCCATAGCTCTTTAAATAAATATTAAAGTACGGGTAAAAAGAAGTAATGTATTAATTTGGGAGAAATCCTTACTACCTATGCCTCAGAAATGACTTTAAAAACTAAACTAATTGGAGTCAAAAGCAAAGAGAGTCTCTTTCCTGAAAGGTGATGGAAATTTGATGAACTAGTACTTATATGAAAAATATCTTACACTGATTTCTGTAACTGCAATTGCAGGCTGATTTCAAATACAGTAAAGCCAATAAAAAACCTGTTCCTAAAATTTAAAAATTTCTAATTTAGTATCTGTGAGATTTTTTATTTAAATGTCAAAAAAGATTGTTCTGCCTGTATTCTGCATCAAAATCTCTCTTCTGGTAACAGTGTCATTGAACAGCATCCTTAGCTTCAGTCTTCCTTCTTTTACACCTTGGCACCCACATCTACTGCCCCAGTTTCTGTTAATCTTTGTATTACCGGTTCACAGCTGTAGCTCTGCATGCCTTCCCTCCAGTCTTCCTTCAGTTCCATAGTACGGATACAGCACATCACCCGAGTGCTCGTGTAACCGTCCATGGCAAAGAACAACTCTGTGCTGAGCTCACCGGCATCAACGTTCCTCTCTTACAGTGGTGCCACCAAACTGCCATTTCAGTCCCGTATTTGACACCTTCTTCCTGCATATAATGGATCTCAGTAATCTGCTTTCTTTTCTAGGCTTTTCCATGTATTTCCAGGTTTAAATTTATGCTTTACCAGCTAAAATGCAGGCCTGCATTTGGTCAAGGTGCTCTTTAGGAAATCATGGCACTGTGTCTCAGCTCCTGCACCGCAATCCCTTTGCACATGGCAGCAAAAGGATTTCTTTCCTTTCCCTGCCACAACCCAGATTTCAGTCCTTCCTGTTCCATCTTCTGGCCTGAAGTACATTTAGTATTGGGTTCAAGCTACTGAATAAATTCACCATAGGGTAAAGATCATCTTTAATCAAAGTATTAATTCTTGAAACTATTACCTTGAATTTCCTACTTGTCTTTTATTATTATATCCATGTAAAATGGAAAACAAAACTATGTCTCTTTTTTTCCTACCAATGTTCCTGTTCCTGTATTCATTTGTAAGGTATCTTCTTACTGGCATTCCTACTTGCAGGTCTAACAAACCCACTGCTACTTGCATCTCTACAAGACCATTAAGATTTATAATTTGTATGTACTTTTATTCTTTTGTTTTTCTAAGTGCTGTCTCTCCTAGAGAACTTGCTCTTCAAACTGAGCACTGAAAAAATCTGCCAAACAAGAATGAACCTGTCCCTGCACAAATTATTCTTGCAGCTTTAGAGGCTGTATTCAGAAACTTCTCCCTTTAGCTGAGCGAGTGATTCTGCCCCTGGGAAGGTGTGGTCATCAGCATTCACATAATATTAGCATTCAACACATCCCTGAGTGATCTCATCTTTCTACAACCCCAGGGTATCACTGTTTCTCCACTTTTGCAGCACTCTCTCTTTCTGAATTGGCACTGCAGATATTACTGTGTTAGCCAGGAGTTTAAATCTTTACAAATCTTGTACCTATATACAAAAATAATGGTCCATACAACCTCTGTGTGAAAGCAGTCACAGAGGCATTCAGCTTCTATACATTCTCATGGATATAAAGCAGAGCTCAAGAAGAAGATTTGATGGAGTCTGTGCCTGGTTTGATTAGTTTGGAAAATAAAAACAGGCAGTTTTACCTTATCTGAAGAACTATTTACCATGGACTCCCGGTTACAGATTTGTTTCACCCAAATATCTGCACTGACTATTGAAAACCACCAACAAATGTCCAGCTAAGATCAAAGGAAACCTTTTAGATGGGGTCCAAAGTAACAAATGCTCATCTTCAGAAGTCAGTACATGTGAGACACACTCACACGGCCGTGCCAGCTGCACGAGGATCTATGTTCTTTCTTAGCACTACTTGTGCTGTAAGAAGTGGTGTTTGTATGGGATCTCCAGACTCACAGTTCATGCTGCTCACTTCTAAAGTGAAATGTAACACTTGCTTTGGCATTAGACAGTTCATGTCACAGAAACCATTCATGTCCAACTGCCAGGAAGACCAGAACGCCAAATATGAGATGCTGATCACTGCAGTAGCAGTAGCCTTGCTTTGTGAGCTTTATCCACATGGTCTCAAACTACAGAAATATCAAGGAGTTCCACACACAACAAGGTGCCCCATCACTGTGCCTATGTGATACAGCACCACTGATACGGTTAAAGATATGGGAAAATGCCCATCAACATACTGAAAACCACACTGAGAGATGCTGATGTAGAACTCCTCCACTCAGTACTGGCCCAGTCACAATACGCCTACCCTGTGCTAGGGGGTTCACAACAGAAAGATGCTATATATGCAAATCCTAAACAATAAATGCCTTTGCTTTCAAAATATCGGTATGCATTTGTTTCTTAAATTACCTGATTAATAGCAAATGGTCATAGGTTCTGGCATTTTTCTCAACTAAGAACTGGGCCATGATCACCTGAATTTTAAGTTCACTCATGTTTCCAGAGAGCTTTAACAACACTGGCTGGAATACTGTTTTGGTTCACTGTATGATAAATATTACATATATGGTTCAAGTTATGGTTTATTCAGCATATATCCTACTTGGAGTTAGGAGTTTGAAACCACTGTAGGCAGCTGAATTTCACACATCTGTCTGGGGGATGTGTGCCTTTACAAGAGATTTGTCTGAATTGCACATATTCTGCAGAACTTTATTGATGTCCTTCACCAGATTTAACCCAATTTCAACATGTTTAACATTGAGGGGATTCCCTGAATCCAACCTGCAGACAACTCTTTCCAGAACTGTTTTTATTATTTCCAGGGTAGCATATAAGAAAAAGCAAGGAGATGATAGAGACATCTGTAAAGCACCTGTTATTATTTGTTATGCTGCTATTTGTATTACTACCTTTTAAGTCCAGTTGTAGCCCTGGAAAACACAAACACACTGCTGCAAAGCTGTGAAGGCAGTGGTACAGAAACTGTATTGCCTTGTCAAAACCACCCATTTCTTCCAAGGTTTCAACAAATACAGAATAGGATTTACTGTCATAAGGTGACCTAGACTAAATGTAAACCAAAGGAAAACATACAAGAAAACTTACAAGCCTTCTACAAAGAACAAATTCCTAAACCTTAAGAGAGACAAACACCACCAGCACATAGGTGGCCTGGAAGTAGAGATTTAATTAACACTCCTGCAAACTTCTTTTCCCCAAAGGCCCAAGACAAAAAGCATGCCTACAGACAAAAAGCATGCCCAAAAGAAGCCTGTATGAATGTAGTACAAAAGCAACGTTAGGTTCAGTGACTAATCCTGGTCCTTAGCCAGACAATTACAGAGACAACAAAAAATCCCACCACATTTAGTAAAGCAACAGTCCTGCAGGATGAAAATGAGCAACACTCATTTTCTCCCCTACATATTTCATAGTACTTTACAAGTGTCAGGGAACAGCCAGGTCCCTTGGTTTTGTCAGGTAACACATCTGCTGTGGAGTCCTCACTAGGGAGAGGTGGTACTGCTGCTTGCTGATGGGACCATCCCTACCAGGACACCTGCCAGGCATGTATCAAACATGCAGTGTTTTCTAAACTTCTAAACCTTTTTTTTTTTGTTACTAAAAAGACAAGTAGGACTATATGCAAATACTGAAACAGTATTGATTTTTTTCTGAAATTTAACTGATGCAATTAGCAGCTAGACAGCACTTAGACTGGCATGAGTTACCAGTGGTGTGGGAGGAACAGCCCCTTCCTGACGTCACCTTCCACTGGCTTCAGAATTCATGAAAAGCAGGCTCAGGTCTGTGCCAACAGGGGCAGCTGGGTGAGGAAAGCAAAGGTGCCCTTCAGATCTGAACTCAGCAAAACAGCGAGCAGAAGAGCTCCAGTAAGTTCCTACATACAGGACAGATGGTCTTAAAGCCCACAAGCTTGAACTTTGGCAGGATAAGTATTCTCAAGCATGGTTTCAGAGAGAGATTGCACGGACTCGAATTGTGCTAGAGCGCACACTTAAAATTTAAAGACATGGGATAGAGATCCAGTGCCTGAGTGGCCCACATCTTGGCCCCACTTAGTTTACTAGGATAAATAAAAGCATTGTTTTCCAGAAGCATTTGGATGTTGGTGCCTGGCTCCTCGGCAGAGGAGAGGAGGCTGATGTTGGAGAACCAGCAGTGAGGGAGCTCAGTGTCAGCCGCCCAGCAGAATGCAAACAGACACCTCAGAAAATCATACACGGTCTTCTCTGCCAAGGTCTGATGGAGGTTACAGGCTCTGTGAAGTCTCAGAGAAGAAGTAGAAAAGGAAAAGCAAAGTATTTTTTAGGGAATCTCAAAGCAATTCAGGGGACAATGTGTGCATGTACAAATAATTGTAAATGACTTCTTGGGCATGGCTGCTACTCTGTTCTTGCCTGAGATAAATGTTCTGAGATGCACAGAACACCCCATGAGTTTTCTCAGGTGAAAACAGCTTGTTTTTCTTGTTCAGAAGGTGAAGTGCTTACAGGGGATGTACAAGTGCCTTGTACAGGGCAAATACCATCTCTCTTCGCAACCATGATGGCGAGTAAAGGTAAGGCAGGTTACTGAAACGAAACAGAACTTTGGTGAAGTCACCAGTGCCACCTCCAAAAAATGAGACAATCCAAGGTCTTAAGTACTTAAGGTAAACTTAAGTCCTTCTGTCTGCATTAAAAAAGTTATATGAATGGGTGGTTGATGAGAAATTAAGACATCTATCACCTTCAAGAAAAGCCTCATGGATACTCCTGGTTAGTGGAGCAGGAAGGAAGAGCCTCCTACTCATCTCCCTACAAAGGATCTACCTGTGTCTGTTCAGATACAATGGTTGAGTACCAACAAACAGGTGAGTATATAAAAATAGGTATCTTTGTATTCAGCACTTTGGATCCTAAAGCATTGCTGAGTCACACCTGCTTGTTCTAAAACAATAAAAAACTCCCAAAGTTTCATGACTTACCAGAATCTCAACAGTAAGGCTGTGAAAGCACTCGAACCGTGTCCTTCTGGGCACGTCAGCCACAAGCAGCAAACTGAATTCCAACTGGGAATTCTTAGGGTGAGTGCAGTGCTGAAAACACACACAGTGGTTTTCACATTGAACCCTCCTCTGACCTTACTGTAAGGAAGGCAATCTGCAAGTCTTTCAGAGAAAGAAAAGCAGATAGACACAGGGAAAGGAATGAATTAAACAAAATTCCCAGGATGCTCTGTTTAGTCATTCTTTACACTATTAAAACACCTCGGAAAGAATGAGTACTCTCCTGCATGGTGGAGAAACAGCCTTGTAGTCACTGCCTTTCTGCAGAACAGCAGCTGGAGTCTCAGAAAAAGGAATAGTCTCAGCTCTTGAGCTGATATTTTACTAAAAGGAAAAACAGTCACAAACTGAAGTGGTACAGGGACTGCACTGAATAACCAGAATGTTGACTCCAACTGCAGATTTCTAAGGCTACCAAGAGGTACAAAAGTTGCCTTGAGACCATGTTTGAAGCAAAATGCTACGTATCCATACTGATTTTAGAATGGGAAATGCCAATGAATAATCTGACCAGAAATTTTACCCAGGAAACAAAATAATCAATGACATTCTGTGGTGGAAGGTTGTGGGTTACAATTTATGTGGCAGCAGTACTACCACAACCAGGGATCAGAGCCATGAGGCTCTGGATTAAACAGAGAGCACTTGGAATCACAGGTTACTACTGCCTTCAGCAGCTACAGAGTCACGAGACTCCCTAACCCAGTGAAGAGAGAGAGGGTTTACCATGATTCTTATTATTCTCTCTGGAATACAGTGAAATTTTGCCTATGGAAAATAAAAATATCCATACTAGTTGAGACTTTTTTCCTTTTTGGCCCTTTCAAAGGGATAGAAGCACGTGGAGTTTTCTCCCTCTCTTTCAAAAAGAAAAAGAAAAAACCAACAAAACAAAAAACAACCCCCAAAATAATTTAGTACTGAATTTAGTGAGCAGAACTGCAACCTCAGTTCTACTCTTAAACCATTTAAAATTTGAGTAATACTAGATCTGCCATTCTATTAATCTATTTTTCTTTACATCTATTAAGCCTTACCTGTGGGAAGCATCTCTTAACCCACCTGAAAGTACAGAATTTATTGCTTGGTACCCCAGAGTCATTTATATGGGTTTACATAATCTCCGTATCTGCTCAGCTGCTTTGACACCACCAACAAATGGACTGAGTCAGATGGATTTTTGTGAGGATTTCTGCAATCCAGATTTTTTTTGCAGAAGAAACAGGATGTATACAATCCATCCACTAAAACTCTTCAATAAAAAGTTATTTTGACCCCTCTCCCCCAAATATTAAAACGGAGAAAGAAAAAGTAGTGACTTCTGGAAGGAAACCTTGCATGCACATTACTTGTTCCCAGCCTTCCTTTTTCTCCCAACAGACATATCTACCTCATGCCTTTTCCCCACTTATTCAAACAACTAATTCCTTTGGTTTACTAGTACTGAATTATAAAAGCACCACTGCACAAGATGCAAAGAGAAGCATAAACCAAACGAATGTACATATACATTACATTCAGGCCAACGTTATAAAAAATTAGACATTCTCTTTTCCAGTTTGCCTGTTCACTTAGCTGAACACTTTAAAAAGTGCTCACAGTTCTCCTTACCCATTTCGCTTCCCTGGCTTTTGGTGGCTTACCAAAAGTCAAATGATCAAATATGGTCAAATGATCACTATCATTTGACCCATAATGAAACTATTTCATGGGCTGTCATTAAATTATTCAATTACATTATGTGATACAAGCACTTCTGTAATTTTCACAGTCTCTGTCTAATTCCAACAGGTTCCTGCTAATGAAAGGGAAAAAAGATGCAAGCGGTTCTCCTAAGAATGGTGTAATTTCTTCAGCAAGAAACTTCACGGCAGTCCAAGGCTGTAAATATAGCAGATATTTACAGGAAGCATAGGAAAACAGACAAGGTAACACAGACATCAGATCTAAATCTTACATGTTGGAGACAAGTGTGTCCCCACTGACACTTCTTTGTCAGTGTCTGTTTTTCACTGCTACATTACAATCCAAATCAAATAATTCAGAGAAAATGAGTATTAGCCTATGGAAAAATCAGAGTGCTATAAACAATTAGTTATGAGGGCTTTTTTCAATCCATGTACTTCAATGTTAGATTTAAGTGACAAGAGTATAACGAAAATGGGATGTCCATGTAGTCGCAGTAAATAACCATATAAAACCCAATGCAGCTCCTGCTGATGTCAGTGAATAATTTGCCTTTCTGTTCCTGGGGACTAGGATGAAGGCAACTTGACTATGCTCCCAGTTCTACCAATCACTTAAGGTGTGCTTGGAACAGTGTTAGCAAAATTTCTGCAAATGCTTGCCCAAAGTGTTTTGGTGAGTTTAAAATTATGTTTATTGTGTTTAGCTTATACCAAATCAATGAACTAAGCTATATTGAAAAAAAAACCCCATTAACATAAGACCAAACACCCAGAGCATTAACCTATTTGTTTTGTATTGTCACATAATTACACTGGAATAGCAATTCTGACAAACACTCTTTTGTGGACAAAGTCTTAGAATCCTTTTTAGACCAAAGCAAAAGCGGTCAGTCGGAAACTGAGAGACCAGCATTTCACAACACCACATGAGGCTTGACCAAACCACGTTGATGTCAGTGCAGCAATTACTGCAAAAAAGTGAAGTTAGAATGATTCGACAAATTAGAAGTTGTTTGGAAGTGAAGACCACAACAATTATCAGCTAACAGCAATGCAACACCTTCTTATTTCTAGTACAAAGGATTTGATTCTCACACAAGCTCCTGCTGAAGAATAAGAATGGAAATGAAAGAAAGAACCTTGAAACCTTCACCAGTTTCTGGGAAAGAAAAATTTTTCTCATGGAACAGAGTATAGAACAATAGAGGAACTATATTGTAACAGAAATGCCATTGCTCTGGAAGCAAACTTTGAAACGTGACTATCAGCCCATATCTTTAAGCACCTAGATCACTGCAGTACTGACTCTGGAAGAAAAGCCAAGGTGTGAAAGGAGCAGAAGCCAAAAATGTAGTTACAAAGCTCATCTGACTTACCAAGTTTAATATTCATAAAAGCGAAAAAAAATCTTTGTTCAGAAATGCTTTATTGTTTTGTGGCTTTTATTATCCTGGTACATACAAACACATATTTAATCAAGGCTCAAGACTTCACTCTGCACTCTTGAAAACCAGGATCAATACCCTGACAAGCTGTCACATAGAATAAGCTAAAGTCAAGATTTAAGAGGCTAAATGCTTTGAATTTTTTTTTTTTTTCAGACTGTATCCATTCAAATCTTATTCAGCTTCCTGCTATCCCTTGCTCCTTGTGTAACAGTACAAGGGACAAGCCCACCGAAATGAAATTTTGCACCCAAATAAAAACCCTGACATAATAGGCACACGTGGTTTTTATTTCTCCTGTTATGCTGGTATACTTTTTATTCTCAGATTTGTAAGCAGATCATTTTGGTGTTAGTCATCAGTGAAGAAACCCCCCAAACTATTTTCAGGAACATAGACAAAAACTTCTTGCTCAATTTCTTCCTCTTGAGCCAAATCTGTTCGTCCTCTATTGACTTCTGCTTCCTACAAAGCAAAACCAAAAGCTCCCAAGCTTACTGAATAACTCTAATTGTTCAGGAGTTAGACATTTTAGCTATTTAGTGCTCTGGTGATCTATTTTGCCATTGGAATCCCTGAATGCCTTCGTTTCTCCCATCCTCTGCTTGCCATATAAATAGGCCTTCTGTCTACCCAGCAGCCACCATGTAATGCTGATGTCTAATTTACTGCACTCATAACCTCTCTTTCACAGTGACCTTGCAGTAATAACAGCTTTTGTTTTCACGTGAGATTAGCTGACATAAAGTGACTCTAGCAAAGTATTTCTTTGTTGCATTTTTTTGATGAAAAAAATTACATGTGGAATGTTTTTAAGGACTTCAGTTACAGAAGGCTTTGAATTAGCTGATTGATTTCGTTGTTTTCACTTGGGGGGGGAGACAGACATGAGTAAATTAGTTCTGACAAAACCTCTGATGAATGTTTAATTAGATAATACACATTCAGACTTATAATGAAAAGTGTATCAGGATTCTCAAGATGTGATGGCCATTTTACATACTCTTCTCCAGTCTTAAATCCCCCTAATTCTCTGTCCTCATTCTCTTTCTCCTTGACCATTCCCACTGCCAAAGCCAGTACCAGTTAAAAGAGAACAGCTTCTGCTCTTCACCCACAAGCAGTTCTAAGGGTAAAAACAGTCCTTATGAGCTACTGAAGGCTACTGACAAGTGTCTGTTTCTCATTTTCGCTTTCTTTTTCCTCTTGTCTTCTTGGGTAGTACAAAGGAAGAGAAGCATTTCAGTTGACTGGCTCATTTGGTAGGTATTTCAGCTTTGGCTCTTATCCTGAAAGACTGAGTAAGTACTATCCCTTTCTCTTTGACTGGTAGAAAAGCAGGGTTCAAGGATATCAGCATGATATCAAGGCAGACTCATGACTGTTCCATCAGAAAAGTGTTCTGGCCCCCAGCACAACACTCTGGAGGCACACAGATGAGAAGGGAAGGGAACATGCACCTAGTAAGATTACAGTTACCAAAAAAAGAGCTAGCTGGAAACCCAGAAATATCACCTATTAAAAGCAAAAGTTTGCCTTAAAAAGCAAACCAGTTCCAGCAAGTGATCCATGACCACAGGCTTCTGTTTATACTACAGTTTTCATACTTTATCACTCATTGGTTATTATACTCATCGGTCTGCATTTCCACAGGCTGATGATTTGGACACTTCCCTAGGAATCAGGAGACCCAAGTAAAAGTCTCCCTTCAGTCCAATTCTCCAGAAAGACTTCCAGCTGCCTGAATACCTGACCAGCAAGTTCTTTATGGATAGATCTTACTTTCTTTTCTTGTCTTGCTGAAAATTTTCAGAAGTTCCTTCTTACACACTGATATTCAGACAATTCAAGTGCCAAAACTTGAGCTTATTTTGAACATAAATGCAGCCTAGTGCCATACTAAACACAGCACTGCACTATTGCGTTGGAACAGCAATGCCACATACAATCTCACTTTCAAGGACCTAATTCAAGACAAGACACAAATATTAAGTTTCAAATCTTCAGCATACCATGCATTTTTTCCCAACAAATTTTCACAGCTCTATAAACCCACTTGGAACAACAGTGACACGCTTTTCTTTCTCCTTTCACCTTGCAGATACAACGTTCTTGCAGCTCTTCAAGGTTGAGGCCAGAAATTCCCCACTTACCTTGCTTTTTCCCCATCCTTGAAAAGAAAAAAGTGAGCGGGACTTTCAGGTTCCTTTGTGCATCACAGCATGGCTAGATGGGCTAAAACACTTTGCTTTTATTACATGGCCAATGGTTTCAAACTGATGCATCTCTGAGTTCATGACTCTCAGAATTTGTGTTTCAGGGCTCTCAGCAGATATGCAGGAGTAGTACTACTCTTCTAAAAATTAGTTTTACCTGTTTTATGTTTTCAAGCTTATCTTTTACAGAGAGGATAACAAACACAATGTACAGGTATTCTACTGAAAATGGAGGACTATGTATCCACCACATGAATCTAGACACTGGCTATACAAGTATACACCGATATTATCAGTATTTCCTAGAATCACAGAATGCTTTGGGTTGGAAGGGATCTTAAAGCTGATCTCATTCCACCCCTTGCCATGGGCAACAACACCTTCCACTAGATCAGGCTACTCCAAGCCCCATCCAATATTTAATTGGGCCTTTGTTATATAGCACAGAGTCAGTGTAGAATAGATTGAAATTTTGCTAGGGAAATAAATTGAAAACTTGGGTATCTAAGGGTCTTTGCAATCAAATCACAATTACAAATACTAACTTTTTTTTACTAGCAGCTTGTGGTTTGTTTTTTTTCCTACTTCTTCAAAATTGTGAACATCTAGAGCTGTTTGACAAAATTTATCAATTATTACCACCCAGCTAACACATATATATATACACTTGCAACTTTAATTTGTGTTTTTATTTATAAACATTTCCCGCATTTTCAGAACCTTTAGTAAGGTGCCCCTGGTGGTGGATTTCCCCCCATGTATATTTTTAGTTTTTTCCCTACTACTATATCGGAATGAATTATTTTACTGTATTGTAATAAAAATATCTATTATTTACATTGCATGAATGAAGTGGAACTGAAAACAAACAAAAAAACCCCCCACATACTGCATATTTAGATCTCCTCCTATGCTAAACAGAGGGGAGAAATGTAAAATCAGCTTTCATTAACTCCTTTGACATAAGAGGGGATGCCTCAAAGACTGACAGATCGGTATCAGTTTTCACATTGCTTGTCATACTTGTCAGTCATTTTTGCCCCAGTGAAAGGGCAGATTCAGGAACTCCATTTTTAGCATTTACAAGTGTGCTGCATTCACAAAGAGTTCACTTCCTAGAGCCATCGTGGACACTAAAACCCTGTAACTTAGAAAAGGAAAACTTAGGATTAAGACTTGCAACTGGATGAAATTCTTCTAGAAAAGGCAGTTAATACATGGTGCCAAGGTTTCAGATGATTTGAACACTCACAATTCTAGTAGAAGGCTTCAGTATTTAGACAGTCAAGAATCTGTATTTTAAAGGAATTGCACTGAAAGCAAAACCAAAATGGCATAGAAGAGATTGATATTTAAACCTGCCACCTCAAAGAACAACTAACCAAATTATTTTCCATTCAGTCAGGGAAGTTTAGCAAGTAACAACTGAACTTAAATCAGATCCTTCTGTCTAAGACATTGTTCTCATATGTGGTTTTAAGAACTCAAATGGCAGCACGTTAACCTTAATTATTCCTTGTTTAGCTTGCAGCATTTAAATAACACATCTGTTTTTATAGATACAACATCTTCATACGTCCTCCCCCGCCCCCAGCTTGGGAGGAAGGAGGGCATTTGTCTTCTAATTTTGCTCTGTAAGTGGGAAATGTTATTCATCACATAGAACATGGATGCAATTAAGTAACCACACTGAGAGCTGCCGTTCTGTTTCTTAAAGCACCAAGTTAACTTGAGCTGACTTTGTCCTCACCAAAGCAGGATGGTTCCTTTGTCCAGGCTGGTGAAATTCAGCCGGAATGCCAAGCCCAGTCATGCTCACAGGACAGACGGAGTTGGGCAGAGAATGCAGGAGGAGAAAGGAAGGATGAGCTCCTGACAAAACACGGCTGAGGAAGAGAAGGTCAGGGCCTTGGGCATCTTCATCCTATGGAGAGAAGACTGAGGAGGCATTCTTACAACTGCACATCCATTTGAAGATGGGTGCTAATGGGGCATCACTCACACAATTTTGCCACGTCACACACCAGGGCATGGTGGGGCTCTCCCCATGGGGTTAGTGGGATTAACTTCCATGAAGGGAATGTTTGCCTGCCTTGGCCTTGCGGAAGCCTGCTAAGCACAAAGGAGGACACGCAGGTTACATAATTAGCCTGAGAATTCACAATATGGGGATTTTTGATAAACAGGGTAAGAAGCATCTTTTAGGAATAACGTATGTATTGGGCACTCATGTCCAGACAGAGCAGGAAGAGTAAAGATTATAAGGTATGGCTGTTACTATTTCTACATGCTTTATTTCCTTTTAAAGGGGTTTTTTTCCCTTCTTCTTCTAAAGGGTTTTTTTACAGTTCAGGAATTTAAAAATAACAACTGTGGCTAAAAGAAATTTCCCTCTTAGAATAGGAAGGTTATATGAATATTCCCAGGCTAGTTATTTTTTCCCTCTCAGACATAAATTAATCTGGCTACAAATGAAAGTAAATGTAAAATTGGTCCTTTAAGATACCCAACACTTTTATTCCTAAGACCCCTGGCCGAACAAAGCAGGCTTATTAGACTTATCACAGAGTTAAAACTCATTGAAATCTTATATACCAGCTTTACTCAAATTGCATATGTAGGCTTTGTGGGATTTGATACTATTCTTTAAAAATAAACACCTCTTTTCCTCCTTCAGCTGAATTGTTCTTCCCTAGAGACTTTCATTTCAAACTGAAATGGCTGTTATTTCTATGGACTTCCAAGACATCAAGACATTACCTTCAATTAAATTATTGTTCTAAGAACCAAAGCTCCCTAGTCACAACAGAAATGGGATGCAGACTCATCATAAACAAACACAACCACTTGTCCCTCCCCGTGTCACCTCAATCTACACGGACAGTGTTTTAGAGTCAATGTTAATGCATGAAGTTTCAGGAATTTATCACTTCAAGGATTTCACTGTAAGCAAAGACAAACTGCAGTGCTGTTGCCACAGAGGACAATGGAAAAGCTCCTGAAAAAGGCACTTCATGTGAAGAAAATGTGAAGAAGCTTCTTGAAAAAAATCCAGTTAAGAGAAAAAAATACAGTCAACAAAACAAAACAACCTTGAGTTCTTTAATGGGAAAACCAATTCTTCAAACATATGATCGCCTAGCACTAAAGAAGAATAAAAGAGAAGAGGATATGGCCAACAAAACAATAATTCATGCTATAGAGGCAGAACACTGACAAATATGACAAGAAAAGTGGTAAAGAAAGGTTCTGATGTATGTCCCCTGTGAAACTTGTGTGCAGTGTTCAGAGGAACACATAAAGATCAATACAAGGCAGAAGACTCTCAGTGACCTTTATCTATCTTTTGTTTTGTCCAGATTTCTGAGGAGTTTCACTGCAATTCTAAAATCTCTCAGTTTTGCAAATCCTGTTCATTGCGGTACCTAAAATAGCTCTGTAATGTTTTGTGGCCCAGAGTCATTGATAATTGTTCTTGACTTTAATTCTCTTTAAATGTGGATTTTGCCAAGAATATTCACCAGCACAACAGAAAGCTATTAAATAAATCACTGCAGGAAAAGTTACTTCTTAAAATGCTGTGCTTGGCCTCAGGTAACCACAAGGTGCTGCACTGCATGGCTACAGACTATTACATAACATTGGACTGTTTTCCTTCTTGGAGAGGCCCCAATAAGCAGTAGGAGGCCACAGCTTTCTACCTAGAAACCTCATATGTTGGATAACGTGGAGCACTCTGATCCTCTTGGATCCAGCGTGTGTCATACAGTGTAAAATCCTTCCTGGAATTTCAGCTGGATGCTGCACTCACTGGGGTCTGTCCCAGCTCCTGCAGGCTGAGGGGCATTTCCAACAGCTGCTGCACATCCCTGCAGAGTTCTGGTACTGCAGGGGCAGAGCAAAGACCTGGTGCACCTCAGTCTCAGGGTACCTGTAAGTGATATTTATATACTACTATATTTACATGTAATATAAATATGCTTATACTTATATTTATATACTACTACTATGCTACTCCACTCTAGCTTTCTAAAAACACTGACAAGAGGTTTTGCAAATATTTAAATACCTTCTGCTCAAAGATAAAACAGTAATATGTATTAATATTGCATGTCCTATATCTTTACAATGTCCTTGCCATGAGCTTGAAATAAGCACAGGAATCCCGTGCAGCCACTGGAAAATCGTTGAGAAGACATCCTCCGGGTCCTCCACTGTGCTCCTGGAACCCTGGGGTCAACAGCTTGTAGCCAATGCACAATTCAAAAAATAAAATCAAGCAATACCCTTTCTGTTCAAAAAGTTGTAAGAGCCTGCCAGAAAAGCCTGATTTGCCTTCTGGATCACTACTTTGCACAAGGAAGCAGTGTATCTCACACATACAAACCTGCCAGATATTATAAAAAGTCACCAAACCTGGAACTGCTTCCCCCATTTCCAAACTCACAGCTGCTGAGCTATGTCGCACCAGTATTTTGTGGTCCAGACAATTAGACGTTTACATGTACAGAAGGCAGTAAAACTTATACAAGTCAGGAACACTGAGAAAAACCCCTAAAAATTACAGTTAATTTTTCTCCTCTGCTCCACTCTGATGTATTTAATGGCATTAGTTTGTATTTAATCCATACTAATAGAGCAGAAGGCAGTTTACTGTCTGAGACAGACATGGATTAGATTAATTCACTTTATTTAGAAGCAAAATTAAAAATAAAAAAAAGAAATTAAATTAAAATTGCTATAAAATTCTGAGTTCTAGCTTAGGTGCCTCAGGCCTAGTAGGATGTACACTACTTTCTACCTAACCTAACTCAATTCCACTCCATGTCCTATGCATATTTAAATGAAAACATGCCTCATCCTCACTAGAATTTGAAAGCTTGCTGACATATGCACATGGACACATTCTCCACAGAGTTTCTTCCCTTCCCCAACTACACTTTTCATGTGGTCCTGTGCCCTTACACAAAGAAGGGGATGATGAGGGGCTGGGGGGTGGGAGGGGGAAGCCTCTAACAAGTATTTTCTATTTTAGAAAGAAGAGGCTGTTTCCCTGGGAAAGTGAGGAACTTTTGGCTTGATCAGATTTTCACAGATTGCTGTATTTGGAGGTAAACAGACCATTATCATCAGAGATTCACCATCTCAGATTATCCAGCTGAGTTCCAGTATAGCATTAAATACAACTTTTCTAGAAATGAGGCACTGGGAAGAAAAGACATTGTGTAGTGCCATGCAAGTTTTCCTGGCAGGAGAACAGGCTTTCCACATTACCCACAAATGATAAAATGATAGGCACTCACACAGGTTATTTCAAACCACTGTTGATAAAATCTTTACATCTCTTTACATCTTTCTGCACCAGGGTTATGCCAAAAAGCAGAAGGTATGTTCTGTCATGGGAAAATCCCCATCCCAAAATGACTATTCCTGCTCTTGGCAGGCTTTTCACTCAGTGTCAGATACGACTATAATTTCTGTTCTTCTTCTGTAAAGAGAAGGCACTGGTAATCTTCGCAAAGGCAAACTTTCACCAACTTCCCTCCACAAACAACCCACAACACTCCCCCAACACACATACCCTAACAGTTTAATATTTTTAGAGGCACTTTTAAAATAGTTACTTAACTACTGTAGGTGTTAAAAAAAAAGCTTTTCTCTAAGGGGGGAGTGGGAGTATCAATATCAGCATCTTGTTCTCAATACTTTTGTCGAGTGGGTAATTTAGTGCATTATTTTAATGGAAGCTTTCCCTGTGCTGTTTCTTCTGACCAGAGAAGTCAGTGTGCCAGTTTTGTAGTTCCTTTTTCATTATGGATCTTCCACATCAACGTGAATCAGTCAAGTCAAGTGAACTGGCAGTTATCTCCCTGTATGTGACTGTAAACAGAGAATAGGACAGAGGGTGTTAACTGCTGCTACACTGGAACAGTTAATCCAGCCTGCAGTTTTACTGAGCCTGCCTTATGGACATGGAGAATGCAGCACAGCTTCAAAGTGTTCCACACCTCGCTGGCCTTTGTAATCTGCATGAATCCACGAGAAAGTAAAGTGTATTCTGCAATGTTACTATTAAAGGTGTTTTATGGTATAATGTATAAGGTATTATGCTATTACATATGGGATTCATACACTCCCAAATTTTGGCAAGGTTTCTGATTCACGTTTAGGAGTCATGTCCACAGGCATGAGCCACTTAAGCAACGTAAGTATTTATGCTTAACATATTATAGTATTTATAACATTAGTATTTATGCTTTTGCCTGTTAATTCTGCCAGCCCACAGCCGATGCCCAATTGAGATCTACCAAGATCTACAGATACAGAATGCTGATCCCTCCCAGAATGTTCCTTCCAGCGTCCTTTTACACTGACATTTGTCTGAAACAAACACTCACCAGACACTGTCTCACTAACAGTCTATCACTGCATTTTCCAGTACACTCAGACTGTTCCAGCCTTTGCCATTTGCAGCCTGAAATGACCATTTCGGGGGGTGAGCAAAGAAAGTCAAGACCACAGGGACATTTCCCCATGCTTGTCCCACGCCTGCCTTCCCAGCCACGCTTTCTGCAGTAACTATCATACATCTGCTCCGAAGCTGGAGAGTGTTTCTAGAAAAGCAAGTCCCCGTCATAAATCCTTATCGCAATAGTGCAGGACAGTGGATGGTATAACGAGGGACCGCCTCTTGTTCTTAATATCTATTACCTCTCTCACAACACCATCAGATACCTTACCCTGAAATGTCTGTGATCTTAAGGTAAATCCTGAACAGGGCAAACAGGGCTCAGGTCTGTTTTGAGCAGTTTGAATGATCTCCCACTCCTTAACTCCATGAAAGCATTACACAGTACTATGTTGCACTGGTATGGATCTGCTATAGCATTTCATTCTCCCATGTGGTACAAGGGAATGGCTATGAAACACCACCTTCATAGGACTGGACTATGAAGCAGCAGGTGTACTATTTGTATTGCAGAGTTCTGTCTCAAAAATCCATCAGGCTGTTGGCTGATGTCAATACTGACTATTCAGGCACTGAAAAGATGTTTCAGGGAAAGAGATTTGCCTTCGGAAACTTTGCATTTACTAGTTGCTCAAGTCACTAAAGTTATGGAAGTGACCAGTTAATCAAGACTCCAACCACCAAGAGCTATACTCTGGCGTGCCAAAATCCCACTGCCAGTAAGGTTCAGAGAGATCAGATGGCTCAGGAAACAGAACCATGACATTACAGGAACTGAAGGAAAACACAGCAGCTCGGTCTGTGACACAGCTGACCTATGTGCAATCCACAGGGCTTTTGACAAAATGCAGAACACGTTGCAAAACATTTCCATCGGGGTACGCCAACGTGGCAGTGGCAATGAAGTGTACTCAGCACTGACATTAATACCATGCAAGTCAACCAGTGGATTCGAACTGCACCCGACCAGTAATTCGATTACATCACTGAGGACACAGATGGATGAGGACACAATGTACAGTTTATCTCTTCTCTGGAGATTTCAAGTGCAAATGAGATCACTGATTACATCCAGACTGGAGAAACTGAGGCAGAAGTGCAGTGCAAACATCTGTAGACTGAAGAGCTCCAGGCAAAAAATTTCTGTGTCTGACACTGGGGTTCATCACCCAAAATCGTATTTGGTAGGCAAATGACACAAGCTGCCAGATGACCTGATGCACGTGCTTAAACAAGGTTTTACAGAGAGCTGCCTTTCTGTGTTTTGAAATATTTTGTTTTCAAGACTACAAATTCTTTAATGAAGAGGTATTTACAGTTATTTCATTTACAGGCCTAGTATAAGAAGTCATTGTCATTATGCCCATTACAAGGAAGGAGAAAAGGAGTAAGAGAGAAGTAACTTGATATTTCCCCAACCAGATAGCAGCAATGCCAGGAACAGAACCCGGTCATCTGCTTTGCTGACCAGGCCCCAGTGCCTGCCCAGTGCGGAACTGCAAAAGACCAGAAACAGAGACACTACAGCTGAAAGTAAGAACAGATAACTGGAGGTTTAGTAAGAACACAAACCTGCCAGAGCCACAGACTATTTTTTTAAGCCTGAATTTCTTTCCGTGCAGGGATATAAAACCAAACTACCACCTACAGATCAAATAAGCTTGATTTCACCATGTTACGACTATATCATCACTTTATGTGACAAACTAATGTGACACATTACAGAAGTTTCACACAAGTAAGGGCTTCTCAGTTGTATCCAAGTGCCAATTGCCTTTGTGTGCATCTATTACTTTGCAATGAGGCATCTTTCTGCAGCACCTCTTACGAGACTGATGGGGAGGAGAAGAATCCTAGCTAAAAATTAGGTAACACTGAATTCCAAGTATGATGTAAAATAAAGCTTCATGCACATAGTAACTGGCTACTAGCTTTGGAAAATATTGGGGAAGTATATGAGCCACTCTGAAACAAAGCAGAAGAGACAGGTAGGAGATCAATATTACTTGAGACGAAGAAGAGAATTGAGAGAAAAGAAAAACACTGTTCAGGGAGAAATAAGACAAAGAAATACCTTGAAAAATCTTCAATTTTCCTTTTTAATCTGGTCTTTTGCTCCAAAACCTAAAGCTCAGAAGAGCAACATGGTCTAAGATCAATTCAAGGATGCTTTGTTTTCTGCAGAATTGTCTTGCCCATATAATTTTAAAAGCCTTTTTTTTTTTAATAGCCATCAGCAATTATCAATTCCCTAAGTCACAGAGATTTAAGCAGCAGGAAAATACCAACTACAACCAACTTCCTCCATGTACTGTTTCCTCTACAAATCCTGGGAAGCAGAAAGTCCAACTACAGCAGGAGTGGTACAAAAAACCGTAACAATGGAAACAATCCCTCCTCACAGAGTATTTGAGAGAGCCATGTCCAGCCCAGAGCCTGTTACTGACACACCTCCTGTCCATCCCCGCACAGCTGAGGGCTGGGTCACAGACCGAGTACCACACAAACACTTCCAGGGCAGAATTCCTGCTTTCGGAGTGCCCATTCTTACAGGGTTTACAGCTACAAGCCCCAAAGTCACCTGAGTTCACCATTTGGGCCACCAAGCCCCAGCAATTACACTCCACGCCAGTCGTTCTGCTGACACCAGCAGAGCCATTTGCACAACTCATTTAATCAAAGACAGATCAAAAGGGAAGAAACATTCAAATTAAGAACATGTAAAACAAGTTATGTAGGGACACCCAATGTAAAGCTTTATGCTGAAAAATTCATCATTCAAAAACATAACATAGTGGCATTTGCAACCAAAGGGAACTGAGCAATGCTTTTGCCCTGATACAAAGCTCCTGGCTGTTTCTAGCTATGAAATGGGNAAATATTTATGTAAAATGTGTTAGGGAACTACACAGGAGTTTTGCCTATCCCAGACACCCAGAGAACAATGCAGGAAATTCCATTTTCCACTGAGGGAGGATAAAACATTTCAGTATTTTTTTCCCCCTTTCTTCCCTTTCTGCTGTAGGGGCAGCTGTGTCAAACTCCTAGTTGTAGTCTTAGAGGAAACGTCAGGGAGAAATGGCAATTGACAGGCAAGGAGATGGTGAACTGATGTTATCAAACTGATGTTACTTATATGTATGTGTAGGTAAAAAAAAAAAAATTAAAATAATAAAAAATGCAGACATTCCCCAAGCTCTGGCCCTGCCAGCAGAACAGGCAGCATGTTCCCAGTGCCTGCCCTCCTTGGGACACCGACAGCTGGAGCGAGTGCTACTGCTGCACTGAGACACCAGGGTCCTGCAAATGGAACTGCTCAGGAAAAAAGGGATTAAGGGATTCAATTCCGTGATTTTTCCCCTGGACTGATTTTCAAAGACAATGCTTTCGCTTTTCATTCTTTAGAGTATAAGGGAAGGCTCTTTTTTCTTATAAGAACATAACAGTTTTCCTATCTTTTGCCTTCTAGAAAATCATTTTATCTCTTGTACAACAAAAATGCACTGTATTGGAAATTTAAATGACATCATATGATTTGTCTAATCAATCAGTCCTTTTTCCATTGGTCAACTTGTATAAATATTGAAAAGTTGAGCAGTAGAAGGCTTTTCTATACTCTGCAACCAAAAAGGTTTGAGATCAATTTCTTCATAAGCCACACCAAAAGAAAGTATTCCCAAAACCAGTATCTACTGGACTAATTTCAGAAATATACTTCATAACACCTGCAGAATTATAAGCATTTTTTGTATTATTACTTACATATTTTTACTACTGATTGCCTTCAAGATAAACACAAAGAAATAAACAACTTTATTTCTTCATTTTGTTTTGATAAAAATAATGAAAATGTAACTTAAGCACACTTAAGGAACAGTGAAGCCATTGAGAATGTTCAGTAGATCTATATGTGACATAGGAAGTGTAGTTAAAACTTTTCACAATGCTTTCATACTTCAGCAAGCAGTTACACTTGTAAAAATAACAGCAAATTTTGGAAAAAGCTACCAGAGACTATTACATACAAAAAAATAATCAGAAATAAAACAGTAGACTGAGCCCTTAAAATGACACAGTTCAATTTGAGTAAAAAAACCACCCAACCCTACTAATTTAGATTAAGTAACAAAAGAGTTGTGGTAGCTTCTGCTTTCAAAACGCCAAAAAACACACACTCTCTCTGAAGCAGTAAATACTTTGCCAGCTGTATCCTGTGGCCTTCACTCATATGTAATCACATTATCTTCACACAATGTTCTAGTGCAGTCAGTGGCATTCTGAGGGGTCACAGGACTCAGGATGGGCACGTGTAAATTATCTGATCCTTTGGAAGTAGGAGAAAGGCCCTTGGAGAGTTAAAAGCAGTCTTTGTAGGACATTTTATTATTAATTGCAATAATTAATATGATTGTTAATTTCAATAATTTTGATAAGTAATCAGATACAATTTACCAATACTTCTCTATTGTGTATCAAGAAATTACAACTGTTAATCAACACAGACATTCAAAGCCCTTGCTGGACAGACTCATTTCAAAAGACACGGCCCTTGTGCCAGAGCCGGGGAGAAATTTATTAAATAAACAATAGAATGTAACATAATTTTTTTTTTTCAGAAAAGTCTTAAATGAAACAAAGATCCTTCCAAATTCTGATCTCACAGCTATGACGTTTTCTTAATGGCAATGAGAATTATTTCAAGATCTAAAAAATATCCAATAACAATCAAGCTAGTGCTTTAGCAAGCACTTAAAAATTCCATGGTTTGTATTTCTAATCACATTGTCACCTGTTACATGTACTAAAAATCTGTATTTGTATATTCATGTATATTTTACTCAATACATTATTTCACTGCCTCATTTCATTGCAGTGTTTATGTCTACATACAAAAAAATGGATATGGATTAAAAAAAACCCAAACCCCACTCCCAGCTTAAATTTTTCGACTGTATAACTTAGTCTATTATCCCAGTCAATATTTACAGCATAATAAAAACATGCACATTAAAAAAGAACACTGCTGCAGCTCACTCAGCAATGTTATAAAAAAATCCAAACCTTCAGATTCTTCTGATATACTAATACTTCCATACAGTGTGTTTAGGTTTTATTCCACCTGCCTTTTCTATCACAAAATTTTCAAAATGAAGGAATAAACACAGATCGAGCCTGCTGCTTGCAATATAAAAGCTGATTACTGGGCAGAACCCAAGAGAAAAGGAATTTATTCGTGCTGGAAGCCTTAAAAGCAATTCAGACCTTCTGGATTACATCACTGGAAGCAGTATGTCATTTGTTCCAATTGATGCCATTTGCTCGCAGAGAGCCAGTATTTTACAAAGCACCTTAGCGTATTTATACTTTCCTTCTTCCTGACACTGTGATCACTCACTCCCAGCTGACACATGGAACACACGGGAAAGGCAAAGCAGAAGAATTGTCTGACAAATGTATTTTACCCCAACCAAACTAATCATAACAGATGCAAGGCTGTATCAAACAGAGTTTTAAGCATCCCTTTGTAACTGAAAACGTCAAAAGAATTCCCCCCATTCTGGTCATACAATGACCTTGGATAACTTAGATCTGTTCTTGTGGGATTTGGAACTCTTTTCCCAAATGGATATGAGATGAGGTAATGGCATTGAAATGGGGCTGAGCACTGAAATGTCACAGGCAAAACTGAAACTTCTTGGCCCCAGTTCTAACCTTGCAATTACAGTTAACTGGGTCAATGGAATTTCTCAACTTCCACTCCTGGTTTCTTCACTTCTACATTTCAGGAGTGCCAGTTCCATATGGATAATAAACTATTAGATGGTATTTCAAAGTAACACCACAAAAGCATTGGCCTGCAAGGAGTACAGATTTGTGCTGCTCCACCCACACCATGCACTGCAGGATGAGACTGTGCTGTGTCTGCTGTGTGAGGGCAAGGCCAAGCCCTGGCTGTGTCACCACAGCAAGAACATGGCCACCCAACTTCAGGGAAGGGTTTTAATTACCAAGGGATATTCCTTTTTAAAAGTACTTTAACAGTAGGCTCTGTCTGAAGCACAGGATAATCATACATTTTAATTGACTCTGAGGTCAATTAAAGTCAAGCAACTTCATTCCATGTCCTTAGAACTAAATAAAGTTGTGAAAAAATATGTTCTATATGATTTGATCTGTGAAAAAGAAGACCATGCATTTTAAAATCTCTGGAATAACAGTGGCAGAATCAATGCAAGTGTTAACACATGCAGAAGCTGAGTGTGTGTTAAGTGAAATGGGGTTTGGTACCTGTCTCAGTCTATTTACCCAACAAATGCATTGTGCTAAGCTTCTAAAACCTCCTAACACTGAACTCTCAGTAAGCAAGAATTCACCAGGGCATAAGCTTGGGCTGTACCAATAAAATACCCATAAACAACTCAGAGAGCTCTACAGATATCCATAGCTATACAGACACAATGAGGTAAGTTTCCTACTGGTTTTTTTTGCAGAAAGCAATACAGAAAAATCATCAGCCAGCTAGAAGAAGGCTAGACATGCGACTGAGGTTTAAACAAATTTCTGAGTCTCTGGTTCACCTCTGGCAGAGTTCTTTTAATTTTAAATGCATACCACTTGTTTTTAAAATACCCATGTCAAAATAAAATAAAAGACAGATTCGAAGAGAAAACAGAATCTTAGAAGCAATGATGTTCCTCCTTACCTTCTTCATCTTGATGGGTCACTGGTAATTTTTTGTCTATGCCTCAAATCCTGTTCACAATTTTTAAATGAAACTGTGGAATGGCCTGTCTGGCAACAGCATAAATCACCAGTGTAGTATAAATAACTGCATATGCACACCCCAAGAAAAGGCACATACTCATGGTTTCAATCCTGTGTCTGCTTTAATAAGAACAAAAGTTCGAGGCAGAAAACACTCCAAAGTATGCAGAACAACACCATAAACTATTGTGGAACAAGGACAGTGCTGCAGATGCTCCCTAAGCTGCAGATGGTACTAAAGCAGATTTTAAGATAAAGATGAAAATTAAACCTCCTAAATTCACTCCTCCTTATTCCTCTTCTGGGAACACACACACACCCACCCACCGCACACGTCACCAAGGAAAAAGCAATACCAAATACGTTCACAGCATATAAGTTACTTGCAATTTCTCACTCTGGGTGACCAAATGTTAACGAAGACCTGTGCAGGGAGAACCAGCTTTAAGGTTTTACTTCTTTTCTGAGCTGGACATAAGCCGACAGCCCCAGTTACAATTAATACTTCTCCACTTTGCTGTAGTGATTTTTTTCAGCAGGACATCAGAATTCATAGCTCTTCATACCATATGACTACCAGAACATCGGAAGTTTTGCAGACAAACACTAGTGTAAATACACTCAGATATAAGCTTTCTGTAAAGCTTCCACAGAACGCGGCGTTTGCAGCAATGCAGTGAAGTCTTCTGGAGCCCGAGGCTGTGTCTAGAAGGCGGGACGGGCAGGACAGGCAGGCTCTGGCCCATCCCCCCCCCCAGCTCACCCCTGTCTCATAACCCGGCTCACCCCAGGATCTCTCCCTGAATCACACCTGTCTTACGCCTGTCTCAGCTCTGGATCCCCCGTGTCTCACACCTGGATCCCCCCTGTCTCAGCCCTAGATCACACCTGTCTCACACTTGTCTCAGCCCTGGCTTCCCCCGGTTCCCCCGGATCCCCGGCGCGCTCCAGCCCTGCCCGCGGGCCTTGTCTTCCCTGTGCCGCCACCTGCCGGCCGCGCCCGGCCCTGCAGCGCCGCTTCCGCAGCAACTCCGGCTCCCGCGTCCTGCCCAACCCACTGGGGACGGCCTGCACTCAGAGGTCAACATGACTTTTCTTGGCCTGGAAAAACTGTGCTTCAAAATGCTGTCCATGGCCATATGGCATTTCATAGTTGTATCTTTTTTTTACATTACAGTTTTTTTCCAGATCCTTGAGACTGCAAAAACATTTTCCAGCACTAGTAAAACTTTCTGAATCTCTAATTCATTCTTGTCAAAGAACACTGTGTCTTGAAGCTTATATGCAACCACTTCCACATGAAGTTTTTCTGCATTTCCTGATAAAACTCAGAAGGGCAGTAGAATGTTATCCCATGACCTAAGAGCATAATAAATAAAATGCACCATAACTTAGTTCAAAGCAAGCGTAGTAAGCTGCACAGTATGCAATATTTTTACACAAACTTGTTTTTAATTAACATTTTGATTTAATGCTACATTCTACTCTAAGGGCTTCTCTACCCCAAAAACGTGGTGGGATGGACAGCCTGCCTGGAGTGCATCTACACCAACACGCACAGCATGGGCAACAACCAGGAGGAGCTGGAAGTCAATGTGCAGTAGGAAAACAGCAGCGGGAAAGCTGCCCTCTGGAGACATGGTGGGATGACTGGTACACCAGGAGGGCTGCAGTGGGTGGCTACAAATGCTTCAGGAGGTTCAGGCAAGGAAGGAGAGGTGGTGGGGTAGCCCTGTGTGATTGGGAGTTTGGATTGTCTGGAACTTAGTGATGGCAATGACAGAGGTGAGTGTTCATGGTTTTATCAGGGAATGCCAACAAGGCAGGTATCCTGGTGGGAGTCTGCTACAGACTGCCCAACCAAGACAAAGAGCTGGATGAAATATTCTATTATATTACAATATTAGAATTAGAATTAGAACATTTTCTGGGAGAAGTCTCATGATCACTAGCATTGTTCTTGTGGGGGCCTTCAACTTACCAGATTCTGGAAACTCAACAGAGAGGGAAACAGTCCAGGAGGTTTCTGGAGTTTTCAGTTCTCAGAGAAGCAAGGAAAGAGATCAGCAGAACTGCCACCTTGGACTGCTAGAGGGCAGATTTTGGCCCACTTAAGAGATGGGCCAACAGACTCCCTAGGTAGGCAGTCCTGAAGGACAAAGGAGTCCAGGAAGGCTGGACACTTTTCATGAAGGAAATCCTAAAGCAGGCTGTCCCCATGTGTCCACAGACACGCCAGCAGTGAAAACCAGCTTGGCTAATAGGGAGCTTTGTCTGGAACTCAGGGCGCAAGAAGAAAATTTATGGCCTTTGGAAGAAGGGACAGGCAGCTAAGGAGAACTGCAAGGATGTTGTGAGGTCACATAGGGAGAAAATTAGAAAGGTCAAAGCCCAGCTAAAACTTAATCTTACTCTCACAGACAACAAAACACTATTTCTATTAATGCATTAGCAACAAAAGGAAGGCCAAGGAGAGTCTTCATTCTTTAGTGTCCTATAGTGACAAAGAATGAGGAAGATGCCTTTTCTGCCTCAGAATGGTAAGACCAGTTGTTCTCTGGGTACCCAGCCCCCTGAGCTGGAAGACAGGGACAGGGACCAGAATAATGCCCAAATAATCCAGAGGGAAATATGTGGTCAGTGACCTGCTGCACAAGTCCATGTGTCCAGATGGGATCCACCCAAGGGTACTGAGGGAGCTGGTGGAGTGCTCATGGAGCCACTTTCCAGCATTTCCCAGCAGTGCTGGCTCACCAGGGAGGTCCCAGGTGAAGGGAAGTTGGCCAGTGTGACACTCCTCTGTAAGAAGGGCTGGAAGGAGGATCCAGGGAACTGCAGGCCTGTCAGCCTGATCCCGTGCTGGGAAAGGTCATGGAGCAGATCCTCTTGAGTGCCATCATGCAACACGTGCAGGACAACCAGGGCATCAGCCCAGCCAGCCAGGGTTTATGACAGGCAGGTCCTGCTTGACCTACCCGATCTCCTAGGACAGAATGATGCCCTCAGTGGATGAGGGAAGGCTGTGGATGTGTCTGCCTGGACTTTAGTAAAGCCTTTGACACTGTTTCCCACAGCTTTTTCCTCATGGCTTGGACAGGGGCACTCGCTGTTCACTGGGTAAAAGACTGGCTGGATGTCTGGGCCCAGAGAGTGGTGGGGAACGGAGCTACATCCAGCTGCAGCTGGATTACACTGACAGAGCTCTTTAAGGAGTGTGTATTTATTTAGCTTTCATTTTGCTTTTTCATGGGCAGGGCTGTTCTGTAGCAACAGAAAGTTTGCAGATATGAATTTACTTTTTTCAAAGCACAGGTGCACATAAATGAACTGCCATGCCTTGTGCTGCGAAGATACTCTGGCAGTTCTAAGGTGTTAAACTAGTCTCCTCAGTCTCACTGCTCCGGCTAAGCACATGAGAAACTTGAGTTCTTTAATACTTCACAGACCACAGACAGACACCAGGGAATTAACCTGTAATTTTGTCCTTTTTTGAGTTGTGAAGCTGATAGAGATTTTGCTGACAGACCATCTTCAAATCACTGACTGACCCGAAGAAACCAATAAAGTGGAAATTGAAACCCACCAGAGAACCCAATTAGTCCAATTTCTTTATCAGCACCAATAAATATGTTTTACTCCGATCTTACAGTTTGTGAAAACTTTGTATGCACAAAATACATATGTTCATGTATCTGTTCATGTACCTCTGGCATACTGGAATACTCTCAAGTCATTAACAAAATTTGTCTTGTAGGAGAAAGTGAGTAGGACTAATGGTATGGACAGGCAGTCAGTGCTGGAGGAGCAGAAAAAAACCACGAAATAAAAACCTCAGAACTGCAGTGGAGTTGTGAGGTACACTAACAGCAAGACATAATTTTCAAGAGCACTTTAGCAGCAACAAGATTTGAACAATATCCTCTTTGAAATGCTGGTAGAGAACAGCTGGTTTTGATGCACAGGAGCCAGGATAGAGCCAAGCAAAGGATGCAAAGTTCAGACACAGCAGTTCATGAGGAGTCTAGATCCCAACTCACAGCAGAATCACGACTGCATCCTCAGGTATGTGATCAGATTTTAGGGAAAAGAATTGAAAGAGGGATCGCTGAATGTTTTGTCATGTTCAATGACTGTGCACTCCTGCAAACTCATCCTGCTGCATTAGTATTTCAGTTCTTCAACAAATGCTTTACAGAGCAGATGCCTCTAAAGAAAGTCAGGTAAGGACTCCATCAAATTCCCAGGGCTCCAGAACAATAACGTTAAAAGGGGTATGAAACATAATTTTCAGTGTATTTGCAGTCTCAGAAACTAGTTATTTAACACAGTACTATTTAAATTTGCTTTGATTTTCGCCTGTTTTACTTTTCAGAAATGTAGTAATCTATGGGACTAAAATAAGAAAGCATCCTTTTTTTTTTTTTTTCCCTTTTTAAGCATAAATCAAACAATAGATGCAGGAGAAACTTACACAACATGCAGCAAGCTCAACACCAAAGCAAATCAGTAACTTGTATGATTATAAAGAGAAAAACATCATATTGATTTCATGGGTAATTAAGATCAAGAGTCCTTGACTCTGACATAGGATTTCTTCTTAAAGACTTGATAAAATACATAATAGTCCAATAGCGTATTTGGATCATGTAACTTACCCTGACAGCATTCTGAACCACCTTTCAAGAGAAACTACTCTTGTTTTGAAGGCAAACATGGCAAAATACTGAAGGTGTGGAAATATGAAACATACACACGCAAGCATGAACAAAGACAAAGGACTGAACAGGGACACACAGCCTTTTCCATACTTCAGGCAGTAAGATTATTCTGAGCTACTCCAGGAGCAAGAGTTTTGTAGGTGCCAACATATGATTAACACGCATGCATCCCACGATACTTCAAAATTCCCCATGCCCAGTACTGAGACAAGCAGGAGCAGAGTTTATGCAGACCAGATGCAACCATAAAAATACAAACCACTTGAACCTTAATAAAATACACAGTAATGGAAATGTTGTAAAACAGATACCAAACCCATAAAATATTAACAAGCTTAATCAAAATGAACCAGGGTCAAAACCACTAAGTCCAGCCATCATTTACAGAAAGACAACAAACACCAGATGTATTCTGATTTGGGGCAAGAGGAGAAGAAAAAACCTCCAAACCTATTTTCAGCATTGTAGCAATCTACAAGTCAAAATACATAGAGCATTTAATATTTCACTGACTTGAAAAGTTACAGGTGTGTTACTAGAACTCACTTGGTCTCAACTCAATCTATTCTGTAAAAGAGACATCTGGTATGTGTTAATAATATACAAAATGAGGGCAGTTGGCATTTCTCTCCACTCGATCCCTTCTTTAATGCTATTTTCTGAAGAACTTTGCAAAACTCTTCTGAACAAGTAACTCCACTTTAATGCAAATCTATAAAATCCTAATTTTTTTTTTTAAGACAAAGATCCTTATAATGTAGTGTTTCTTACAGGTACATGAGGTTACGCTTTTGTACACGAGGTAACATCTATGTGAAGAAAGTCTGAAAATAAAGTAACATATTTCTGTATATATATATATATATATAAAACATATATAACTATGCAAATGTGACAAACCAAGAAAATGCCTCCAATATTCCTCCTGAAAATGATCTGCCACATTTAAACATTTTACCTTAGTATTTTCCTTTTTGCAGGAATGCAGTTCCCTGTTAACCAAACTTTCTGAACCACTTCAGTTCCTTCAAGGTAAACACTACATTCCTTACTATGGTTTGGTATTGGTATGATGCTGCAAATTGCAAATACCATGGTTTTATAAAATACAGTTTATTAACCATTATCCTACAGGGCAATTGTAGTAATCAACTCTATACTGACTTTGAAAACAGCAGAAAGATATTTTTGCAGTTATAGATTATCAAGTTTAAGATTCACTTCTCTGAGCTGACTGCTGTGCTTGCACAGATCCAGGCAAGTTACCAGACCTTCATGCACATGTGGATCAAAACCTCTAATTTTCTGAAATCCAAGTATTTTAAAAGCCAAAAAATTTATAAAGCAAACTTGAAAACATTGGTTGCCAATTCCTTTGTTTCTGGTTTGTTTTTTTTTTAATAAGTCTTTGCAAGCTTTTTCCTGGGTGGGGAACACTTGATTTTTTTTTTCCCTTCTGCAATAAAAGTGAAGATCTGTGGCTCAGTAACTGTAGCTTCAGGAAAAACACCAAGTATCATGAGACAGACATGAAAATCACAAAGAACTGGCAAGAAGTTCCTAGTGCAGGATTGAAGTGTGAGACTGCCAAAGGAACTGAATTACCTAGCAGCCAAGTGGCTCATGCAGTTTCCTAAAAGCAAATAGAACTGCATTCCAGATCATCATATAAAATGAATCATGTGGGGAGGTTTTGGCTACTCGGGCAGGGGGGAGAAAAAATTAAGGATTAATAGCGTGAAGCACTGCCATGGATTTTCCCGGGAGACTGTGGGATCTCACTCATTAGAAGTTTTTATGAATAGGTTAGACAGGCATCTGTTGGGAATGAAGTAAGTACGGTTTATCCTCTCTCCAGGCAAAGGAGTAGCCAACAAAACATCTGGGGGGCTCTTTGAATCCTGCTTTCTGCGATGCTATACTCTGCAAATGGAAAATGGAAAACCACTTTTCAAACAGTATTCAAGTCTTGCTGCAGTGTTTTGAAAAGGAGAACAGGGCACTGAAAGCTTGGAAGATTCATGCTGGATGTTCTCTACTTGATACTGCTATTCTCTAGCTCAGTGAACATTATTTCATGCATTGCTTGAGAAATCTCCAAATACAACCACTGCTGACAAATTTAAAATTTTCCTACTCTGAATTCCCTGGAAGCGACAGTCTTTTTTTTTTTTTCCTTTTATTTTTCTTTTTCCTTTTCCCTGGAAAGGAAATTCCTTTATTCTCTTTAAGGATACACAGAGGCAAGCACATATTTCAAAATAGTGTATCAACCCTGCCCTGATCTGTCCCCCACCAGATTTCACCCCATAAATCTCCTCAAACAAATTTGCTACAGTCAGGTAATACTCCTCACAAACACTGATCTTTAATGACTGCTCTAAGTAATTACATCTTGAACTGCGTGGATACATACTGTCACTTGATATTTAAGGTATCAATCCTAATTTTATTTATGTGCACACACATGTGTGTATGTAGGGGAAAATCCTCTCTGGGGAGAAAGAGATTATAGCAAATGTGCCTAACATCATAGCAAAGTGAGGGGATCCACCCAGGAGATGCACTTCCTTGCTGGGACTGATGGAGCTGTAGTCATTTACGTGATGGCTGACCCTGACCTTGACTCTGATCTATCTTTCTGGAAATTGTTACTGTACGCCCGGTTACCCCCTGTTTAGTGAGAACAAAACCCCAGCTCATGTGCAGACTCAGAGGTGGGGTGGAACAGCTCAGGCTCATATGGCACAGAGCAGAGTGGAGAGCTGGCTGTCACGGGTTTCTCCAGGGCCATTGCCAAACTCCAGTGGTATTTTAGAGGCCTTGAAGTAGCCAAAGCTGAACCCGCTGTGAAACACTGAGCGTGAAAACAAAAGGGCCAAACTTCTCCCGGAATCCAGTCCTGAGAAGCAGCTCAGAGCCTGAGTGAATGGATGCATGGCTATACAAAGCATCCAAAGGCTCCCATCTCGCTAGGTGCAGCTGCACGGGGAAGAGAGGCATGAGCCCTGCTCTGCCTTCTCCCGTGGGCACAGCAGGGTGGTCCAGAGCCACATCATCCCTTGGACTGGCCACAGCCTGGCCTCACAGTCCTCAGTCAGAGACGGCCACAGCCCCTGCCACCATGGCACCCAGGAGCAGCACTGCCACAGTCACCTCCAGACCGGACACTCGGTACTCTGGAGCAAAAGCAGTATCCAAACAAGTTACAATCTATTACCATGAGATTTCTTCTTTGAGATTTTAAACTGCAGTAGATTTAAACTTGCAGTAGATCTGATTTAAACTTGCAGTAGAGAGCATTTATACTGCACGTGTCTCATATGGTTTCCTTTGTTTTCTTAAGTAGCTACATAGTCAAGCACTAGGAGACATATCCTGAGCTGCAGAAAACTGAGGAGTGGCACCACAAACCAGTGAACCACAAGCCATTGGCATTTTCTTAACTCCACTCTGTGTTTCAACAATATTCTCTGCACACCTGAATTCAAGAACATCTTCAGGCAATCTGCAGCCATTGTTTGACAGAGGAAAAAAGTTTTCTTTGTAACATTTCACCACATTGTGAATGTTGCTAAATTCTTATACTGAAGGGAAAAAACCCTCCCAGTTCACCTTCTGTACACCACTAATTAATTTCTGTATTTTTTATTATGTCTGTCCTTATTTATGTCCTACCTCATATAACTAATCTCCTTCATTCCTATATATCTTCATTTAGGAGCTTCTCTGCACTTTCAATTAATTATTATGTTTAAAATGAGAGTGTTCTTTTTCTAGTTAACTTTTCTGACAAAGTATCTACTATGTCAGAGTATATCACATATGACTCAAATTAAGGACAGAAAAACATTAGAGTATTTCTTAAATCCTAATGAAAAAAAAAAAGGTTCCTTTTCTGATTTCCACCTCAGCCCCAACTCTCTATTGCTGTCTTCCGTTGCAGTGTTTGGGAATAACGTCATCATTTCTCAAGTCCTATTGCACCTGCCTCCCCCCTCTCTCAAAGATCTCCAGTTGGGAACTTATTGGAGAACTTCTAGATTGCATTTTTTTACATGCACTTTTAAACTTATTTCACAGGCTTTGCCAACTAATCAGTTTAACAAAATGATTTGTCATCTCGTATTGCAAAGGTAGAGCCTGTCATGCAGGAACCCATCCTACTTTTCATGTTCATCATTTGCACTAAAGATGTCAAACACAAATAGTTTTCAAATCTGCAAACCTTTGGGAATTAGTTTTCTACCTGGGTGTATTAGAAGACAATAAGCAACTTTGGTCCTCTTTTCACATAGTATTCCTTTTTTATTAGGAATTTAATTTGGACATTGCAAACTAAAAATCTTTGTATTTCTTTCAACTATGGAGCTGCTGCTGGAAAACGTTGAAAAAATTCACTCCTACTTTGAAGTTTAAAATCAGCTTTTAAGAATCTTGAACATGATGTTTTATTAATGGTAATAACCAAACTACTCATGTGCAGAAATATGTTCTAAAATGCAGATGTGGGCACATAAATCTGTAAGGGAATGTGCACCACCCCTTTATTGCAACTTGCAGCACAGCTGCTGTAATTAAAATAATTACTAATTCTTCCATGAAGTTATCTTAACCTGTACTGGTTCCTTCTGTATATAAAAGAAGGCCAGTGACCTAACAACCACCTTCAAACTGTTTGATTAAATGTAGAAAACTTAAATGTAGCATCATCAAAATAACTTTTTTCTTTGAGAAAAGATCTCATGACTAGGGAAGAAAACAAATTTATTTCCTATAGTTAAAACATAACTTTTCAGCTGGGCTGTCTATTAAAAATATTCTGTTTCCAGACACATATTAATTATGTTAGAATTAATCTGAGGCAAATACAATCTTTAAATAAGTACTTCTACATCTGTAACAGAATAACAAGAAGAATTTAGTTTCCCTTCTCCTTAAAATAACCCATTAATTTCATACAGTCAATATAAAAATCCGCAGTCTAAATGTATTTCCTTTATAAAGTCAATGCTTCCATATGAGCCACAGACAGGGACACATTTATAAATCCTTCAGGACCTCTTTTTACAACACTTTTACTTTTTCTTCACGTAGGTGACATACCCATTTAGCTTCGTTTTAAGCACATTTCTTTCATACAGGCTTGTGAGTTGCTGGGCAAAAGATCCTTCTGGTTCTGAAGGAGAGTCAACTGAAAAGCAGATCTTCCTCACAGTTTCCCCCCTGCCAAGAGTCATTAAACACACATAACCTGTGTCTCTGGGCAGCGAAACAGTAATGGGACAGAAAGTACTGGCCATAGTCAGTGTCATGGAATCAGTAAGAGCACAAGGAAATCCCCATGACTGTCCATACAACCATCACGGTACAAGCCCACTTCTATCCACAGCTGGTTTAAGAGCAATCGTTAGATTTGCATTTTTTTCCACCTGAACTCATGTAAAAATGGTGGCTTAAAGAACAGCATGCTCCCTCCATAAGCTTCCGTGAATCTTGATGCCACTGCTTGCTCTATGGATTATGCTCTGAACAAGCTGAAGGGGTGCTTTGCCAGGAGCTGAGCTGTTAGTGCAGACACCAGAAAGTCAGCACAACAGGCTGCCTTAACCAGCAGCAAAAGAGATTGAGACAGGAAGGATCCTCTCATTTCTGGCCCCTTTTATATTGCTGCTGAGACACTCCCTGGTCTTGTCTTCCTGGGATAATTGCAAAGTAAGGAAGGATTATCATTGCTGTTCTACAAATAGAAGAGTGGCTATCGGGCTATATTTTAAAGGTACTTAGGTGCCTAAGGATGCAGATAGGCATCTACTGGTATTTTAGCTCTTAACCTAATTAGCAGATTTAGTTGCAAATTCTAGCCTTTGGCATCAGTGTTTGATAGCTGTGCTATCTATTGAATCACCAGGACTATCATTACAGCTGTCCTTCTGAGTTTCATGTTTAGTGCTTATGTGTAACTTTAGTTAAATCGGAGAAGAGGAAAATAGTCCAAAACTGAGGGGAATAGACTTAAAGTGAACATGTATGAACAATTTGCACCAAAATACATAACAGGCATTGGAGTTATGCCAAGAGAGGCTATTAAATACCGTAATTCAGATAGTTTAGTTGCCTGGCCTTCTATCTCTTAACAACATACTACTTCTGCTACATTATAGTTTCTCATTTCATTCTGAACTTCTAGTTCATAATGTTCCAGCCTAGGACAAGCAAATATCTACATTAATTTCACTCTCAGTTTAGTATTTGTTATTTAATCTTTTTATATTGTGTCTTTATCTGAAGTTAAAAGTAAATGGTTAACTGCATTAGGCTGCACACCACAAACAGTATGTTTATACAGCTCTGTTACAAAATTCTCTGTTAACAAATTGGGTGCTATTTAGAATTAAATGGGTTAGAAACATTTGCAAAACAGCTCCCAGTGCCAGTACAGCACGGAGAGGTTGTCAACATGGGTAGGAATTCTCAAATAGGTACTTTAAATGAACCTAGAAACATTAATATTTCAAACTTTCCATATCAAAACGAAATATTATAAGGCTAACACTTATTCTTCTATTTTTACAGGACAGTGCACATTCACAAATCGTATCAGATCTATATATATGTCACTTCAAAAATAAAAAAATGGATAGCATTTCCCACCTTGGTTTGCTTCACAGCTTCTATAGAACTGTTCAGTGTAATCAAACAAGGATTACTTGGAGTACAGAATAGTTGAGCCTCCTTTGTGACAGAAGTATTAACTAATTCTGCTACACCGGGTGCCATGCCATGAAATCCACTGGCCTCAGTGCGCAGCTCTCCTTGGTGCCACAAGCTTGCCAGAGCTAGCAGCATCTTCCCCTCTGCTGGGCAAGCTCAGAGCACAGGTCTCTGCACTTCAAACTCTGATCCCTGTGGACGTAAGGAGGCACCATGCTGGATTTCATTAATCACAGACCAGCCACTGAAATGCACAAGAAAATGCAATGCTACCTTTTAGTACTGAATAAAAGCTAATACTGGCTTTAATACTGACTGTAAGGATTTAACAATGCCTATTAATAATGAATAAGGATTTTTCAGTTCAGTTTAAATTTAGATTAACCAGTTGCTGGTCAATCAATTTCAAGAGCCATTTAAAATAGGCAGGTGTCTGTCTTCTTTTGAACTTCACAATCACAATCTAATCAATTAAAATGATGCTGGTAAGAAAGGAAAGCAATGCTCTCACAGAGGACAGCCATTCAGACTGTAATACTTGGGCTTTATTTGATGTGCACATTTGGATAAGCAAACAACATCATAGAGAGATACTAAGACTTTGCTTTTTCTTTCTGTGCCTTTTAAGTCTTATGGATATTTAGCTTTTCAAACCAGTTCTGTTATCCAAAAGTTAAGCTCCATGGCTATTCCACCTAAGCTCTGGTAAAAGGGATTCCCCTCTGAGACAAGACATAAAGCTACTGTTATCCTGGGGAAGTTTTCATTACTTCTCGTGACAAGACCCCTTTTCTCCTTACTTTTGCAGAACTTTGCAGCCTGGTAACACTGAGCCAATACCTCTGATTTATCCAGCTCTTCCCTCTGCAGCTTACTACTTGTTCATCCTTACAAACAGATTAACTGCTACCCCCTGCAGGGCCATCTGGGCCAATTCTTGGACTGGACCTTAGGACATGTTAAAGGATTAGCCTAATTGCCAAGACCTTTGAGATGACCTCGGAGCCTGACGCTTTTACCTGGAGTTACCTACGTCCACTCTCAGAGTTCTCATCACACATAACTCCTATCATCATCTCCTTCAAGCCACATCTCAGCAACCCAACACTTGTCTCTTCAAGGACTTCACAGCACAGGCAAGACGTCCAGTCCTCTTATTTACTGGACCACTTATGCTACCAGAGGAAAATACCATGTTTAAGAGAAATCTCTAAGGTACTAGAGAAAATACTAAGGCAAATGCCCCCAGTGACACTGGGGCAGGCCTCCCTCTTGCTATGAGAAGAGGGCTTATCGAAGCATGTAATCACTGCACTGGCACTCTCTTTCCTGTCTACACGTACACATACACACATGATCTCCTTTTCCTTAGGGAAACAATTACCAGAGCCTTCTTGCCTCAAAACTGCTGCCTGCACCCAGCACTACCATGTGACACAAATCTGCTTGCACACCACCTACATCTGAGCTCAGAGTAAGACAAAACGCAGCTCCCTGTGTTGTATGAGCCACCTTTACATGCATTTATCTGATTATATTTTATTTCTAGCAGGTATAAAATCCAGCTGTGCTTGTTACCTGCTTGGTATGTCTCTTTTCCCATCACCTGCTAATCAGCAGTGCTCAGTTGAGTTGGCAACTCTATTTTTTGAACAGGGAACAAAGAGTCCTGACCAAAGTCAGTCTGTATGAAGACAGTGCTCCTCCCTTTGACTGGAGTCACTCCAGAAAGAGCAGGATATTCTTTTTATGATCAAGTGAAGTGACAAAGAGAAGTCTTCCTGGCGCAAGGACAGCAGAGCACTCAAATAACAGAGCATCTTGATTTACTGCTAGATTTGGTTTTGAACTGACAGTGCTGACACAGCAAAAAAAAAATTTAAAATTCTCTTTAACAGGAGCAACCAGAACGTGGCAGAGAATCATGTGTAGAAATAAAACACAGGCCAGACTAAGTCTATGCAATCTCTCATAGAGCTGTCAGATTTTTTCTTTCTGCGTCATGATTTACAATATCATGAACTGTCAAGCAGACATCACAACAACAAAGTTTGACGTTAAATGACTTTTCTGATTCCCCTTACCTCCCCCTTGTACTGAAGAGGCCATGTCTGTCTGTCACACAGCACTTTTCCCTCCCACAGGATCTCCAGAAACCAGACCGAACATATGCTTTAAAGCAGGAGAGCAGTGGCCAGGCAGCCAGTGCCCAGATGCGCTCACAATACTCCGGTGAAATAGTTCTGCTGCAGCCTCCACAGTGCAGAGGAAGGGAGGACTTTCCTGGACTGTTGGATTTGGAGAACTTCCTCCTGTATTTGCTTTTTGTCATTAAGCTTCTGTGTGCAACCACCTAAAGTTATTTCATGATTTCATTGGCCATGGCAGAGACTTCATAGAGTCTTAGGCAGGTGTTGAATGGCCACAGAGACCTTGGAACAGTGCAGATTAGGAGCAGGGCATGGAGGAAGATCTTTTTGCTTATGGAGTTTTTGAGAATAGCAAAGATGTCTTACACTCATTAAGCTTTTAATTTCTGATAGGAATTAAAATGCACTGCATTTGTTGACAGGAGTTACCAACTTACTATGAACTATAAAAACCACCTTTGCTCCTAAAATCAGCTGATGATGATAGAGGTGTCTGCTTCATTTGTTCACAACACATTGTTCACTGTTGAATATTACATTTTTCTCGGGGCTGCAGGTGGCAGTGATAAAAATGCCTCTTTACTTTGCACCCAAGTACTGCAATCTGGATCGGACGGATACCTCTGGGGAAAGGTGCAAGGTACAGGAATCTCTCCTTTTCTGAGTTGCACAGACTGTTCAATGGATGAAAGGCTGCAGAGTGCAGGTGAAACAGGAGGAACACAGCATGCAGACAGCCCACAGCATAAAAAGAAACAGGAATATCCAGGCCCTAGGTGTGAGAGAAAGTCTGACTTTTCTCTGAGGACCCTACATGGTCATGTCAAAATCACAACAACCCAAAAAGTCATTGGAAGTTGCTGAATGGAGAACAATCTGAGGCAGGAGACTTGTCTTTCACTGACACTCTAAATGAAGTGGAGATGTGTTTCCAAACCATTTATTTTTATCCAGTCTCAACCAGGAGACCTCAGCAGTTTCGTGGCTTTGTATGAAAACAATTTATGGTTTTAGGTTGTCGCCAAACAATACTGAATTTGGGATGCAGTTTGTATCACTGTGAGCACATTTTAAAAGAAAGATGCAGGAAGATACACTTCACAGCTCTGGCTGACACAAGTTTTCCTTGACAACTCCTTAAAGAAAAATGGCAGCCAGTGCCTGGGTCTCACTGTCAGAGACATTTCTGAGACAGCAATTGATTGTTCTTGGTCTTAGACTAAGCAAAATGTTCATTTAAGATAATTACAGCTAAACGTGAAAACAAGTGTAATTCTGCCAGCCTGGATTGTCCCACACAGAGGGCAGCAGGGTGGGATGGGAAAAAATATTTAGTCATAGCGTTCTGATCTGAGCATTGACAGCAAAGATGGGAAATGAAACACCAAAATGGAGACCTGGCGTTGTAATGCCACAATTCTAGAGACAGAGGAGAAGCTTCAAGGTTGTGAACAAGCTCCATGTTGTTCTCATTTTCCATTCTGGCTCTCCAGTGGCTGAATTGAGCATTAAACCAAGCGAACAACCTTGTGAGACTGATTCTCAGATATGGCAGCTGGTGACAGACAGCACTGGGTGAGTACAGATAGGATATTGCTACCAGACACAGACAGGATGGCAGGCATGGCAGGCACCATCCTGAATTTTTTTTCTATGGGGTGTGTGGCAGATTTGGAGCTGCTCGGTAGTTATTTAAGAATACCGTGCACTAATTCAGTCATCAGAATGTTTTTTTCTACAGCTATGGTGGTTTCATTCAGTCACAGTCTGTCTGGACAAGCAGGCAGGAAGGAAGAGCTTGGCAAAATATGTGACACTTCTTCAAGAGTTAAAAGTCAGAGCCAAAAAGAGATAGTTCTGGTTCCTTTTCCAGCAACCTATAAAACCAGCTCTGACCTGGACAGACAAAGCACACAAATATTCCAGGATGTTAAGAATGAAGAGGAGCACTAACAAAAAGAGCCTCATGCTCTTAAAACTGTGCTTTATTTACTAATAGGAGAAATTAATTATTAAGTAATATTATTTATGCAAATTTTATGTTATGTAATTCCCTCCATCCCCTGCTGCTATACAAGATATTTCATGTCAAACATGCCTTCTTCAGACACAGTACACCATAAGGTGCAGATTCCCCAAAAGAAGACCTGTGAGTAACTAATGGCAGCCAGAAAGATCAGATAGCAGATCTGATGAAGAGAATTAAAATTTTACTTTGAGGTATAAAATAGTCACACCTTCTCCACTGAGACTAAGACTCATGCAATTGGCTTTCAGCCAGCTCTTCCCTGCAATTAAATGTAGATAACACATGACTACAATGTCATGCACCCTTAGCATTCCCTAAAACCATGTGTGGAACATGGATGGTTAGGAATAGGAGAGAGCCTGCAGCTCCTACTGTGGTGGCATCAACCTGGGCCCAGCACTCAGAGCAATCCTACTGAAAAAACCCAGACCTTTGGTGCAGATTAGCACTGTGGTCCCTTCCCATCACTTTTCTAGAGTTCACCTTTCTCTCAGTGGGAGTGTTAATGTAAGATAAAAACTCATCAGAGCATGAAATAGCAGAGTTATGAAGGCTAATGCATGCAACGAGTTCTCTCCACTGAAGACAGCACTGTTACAGGTATTCAATCTGAGGTACCAGTAACCTCATTTTGTCTTTTGAAAATTCCCACTGTGTTTCATTTCTTTGCTCACTGTGAACTTTATACTAATGGACTCACAAGAGTCACAGAGTCCACAGGATCTAGATGCAACTTCTTCTTTTCGAGAGATTACAACAAAAATGGAAGCAGTCAGTCTCTCCCTATGATAAGCGCTCTTTGACAAGGACTTTTCTCCTCAGACCTCATGAACCTGTAATGCTGTATGAAGCCCTACTGAACTTTTCTTCTCCTTACTTTCCTAGGCTGATCAAAATGCAGCTCTTGGAAGCTTCTTTCTAAAGCCCCACATGAGAAATCTATTTTAACCAAACTCTCAAAAATGCTAATGGAAGCAATTCACTTAGGGCAGAACAAAGTTAAAAAGCAGGCAAAAATGGACATAAACCATCATTAACTGGCTACAATAACACATTTCCTCTGCAGTGACGGGAGGCACTGCAGGGAAGGTGCACCATGTCTGGAGGTAAATCACACACAGAGTTGTATCAAAGGTTACAGCCAAATACAGGTGGCAAAAAATGCAACTAGCTGGAACTCCCTAAGCACCAGGGGCAGTGCTTTCAGAATACTACAAAATAAGTGACCTAAAAATAAGAACCCTTGGCTAAAATAGGGAGTCATTCAAAAGACTACACTGAAGGGTAAAGGAACCAATGCTGGTGTCACTTATCTCCTTTATGCTTAGGTTGAGGCAGGCCCTTTAGGAAGTTTTGACATTATATGGCAAGATAGGAATAATGAACATACCCTTTGGTTTTGCCATCTACTGTTTCAATGCAGGTATAGTCTTAATGACAAGAATATGCATCCTACTGTACGTGACTTCACTCTAAGTCTGCCATTTCATTCACATTAAATTTATAAATGTATGCTACAGCAGATCCTAATGGATCTTCTCCCATTACACATAGTCCCTTAGATTTTTATTTTAAATTAGCTCCTGCTTTTCCAGGAGTTAGTCTGGTATAAGGCTTACTTTCCGATACGCTTTGCAGGATGACAGCTGGGAAGATGTTATCACACATGTTGCCCTTTTTTACTGGTTGAGTATCAGAAGAGTTTATGCAATACATATTCTGAGAGAGGAGTCACAGATCTCTGTTATTTAACTAGGAAAATTCTTTTCTTGTATTCATTCAGATCTCTGTCAGGATACAGTAGTTTGGTAATTGCTGAATTCTTTTCCACGTGTTTACCTAGCCTGTCAGGGTAACAGTCCATGGTAACTTTTTCACAGGTGAGATAATAAAATGTCAAAATATGAAGTCTGCAGCACCTGAGTGAACAAAGAACATAAAGGAGGCCTTTCTCACATTCTTTCTCCTCCAACAAAGAAGCTGCAGCTTTTGCACTTTGCTAACTCCCTCCACCAGCCCAAGACTTGCCACCACTGGCCATGGGTGAGCACATGGCTGTGGGTTTCAGCTGACGGACACAATGAATGGCTTGGAGTTCATTTAAAATGGGGAAAAAAATTAGGGAGCTAATTTTGATAAGAGAATGAGTTTAAAGGTCTCCAGAGCAGGAAAAGAATGTAAGCAAAGAGACAGGAATGAGACAAGGAAATTATTATGAATGTTCTGAAAAAGAAAATACAAAGCTCCTCAGGAAGGGGAAGGTTATGCGAGAGTGAGGACAGGGGAGGAAGCAAGGGAACACACTGCCAAAAAAACAATGGAAAAGACTTCTGAAAAAGCAAAGGAAAAGAAAAACAGGGTAAGTTCACAGCTTTCCTTCTTAGACGAACATTCTATTCCCTCTACTACTACCTTTTTAATATTTTCTCATTGGCTGCAAAAGAATTCTTGAAGTTCTTTGAGCCTGCCACAATGACAGAGTATATAGGAAACAAGTGACAGGATCAACATCACAGCTTATAATCATATTCCATCAACAGCTTCAAAAAGGCTTTACCATGTCTTTCTTTTGACTTGCTAAAGCCAAACAAATGAAAACCAGCATCTGTCCTAGAAAGGCAGAACCTACAAACAGCAGCAGCAGCCCAGTAAAGTGTATGTGGCTGAGAAAATGACCAGAGATTGAGAAAAACCAGATCATCTTCAATTTACCAGTTCACTGGTCTCTAGGTGTCAACACTCCTGATACGTTTATTAAGCCAACAACCAGTCTTGCAATCCATTAGCTACATCTCTTCAAATTTCTTGTGCTGAAATGTGTAATTAATAGTGTGTGGTTGTTACATTATTTGTTCTGCAGTCACAAGAGCTAATCCATTGCTGTGTTCTAGTTAGCTAGTCTGGGAATGTCTGTATATGTTGGTCATCTAATGCTAAGCAAATGAGTTATTGACATTTAGAGGCACCACAAAAGACTCCTATAACTCAAAAAATCTGTTCTTGTACGTACTTTAAAACAGCTGACCTCAATGCAAGCCACTGCATGAGTCCAAAAGAAAACAGAGAAAGAGAAGGCTAGCTGGAAATTTCAACCATCTTGTCATCTTCTCACAATTCTTGATGTTACCGTAACTCTTCCAGAAATGCACCATAAAAATCAGGCAAGTGCAAACAGGTGTGCGGTGTATTTTAAAAACCCTTGTCAATATCCTGGTTACTGAGCTGGAATCCCAAACAGCCCGAACCTTGTGACCTCGGGGGTCACAGTGCTCCCTGAGTTACTCAGCTCAGTAGGAACCATTACTACCAACTTCATTATCCATGGGATCACTTACGCATCAAGACAACGCTCATCCTGCTTTTGGAGACAGCTTTGGTCTTCTCCCGGGGTAAGAACAGCACAATATCCTTGACAATAGAGTCAGTCTATGACAACTTTGACCACTTCCAGAAACCCTTCCTACCAGCCAGTGACTGCCAGTGCAAATGCCACACCACAGTATGGATGTAACTCCACGATCAGTCATGGATGGCAGTACAGTTTGGAATACAAAAGGGATGTCTACACTTCAAGGCTCAATACACACCACTGAGCTGGATATACAACCAATATGAATTCCATCACCACGGAAACCAGGCACTCTTGAAACGTGAAACATGTCCAAACATTTACTTGTTCTTATAACCATACATATGTAGATTTCAAGTACAAGCAAAATCTGCATTTTGCATTGCTGCTATTCTTTCAGCTGGGGAAACGACTAAGGATAAACCGGGAAAAATATGAGAATATGAGAGGAAAAAATAGGAGAGAATATTGGTTTTGGATTATGTTATGTAAGTACAAGCAATTTTACTGAGATTTACATCTTATTAAAACACCCAAGTGGAAGCATAACTGAGAGCCTGAACCTAAAAATTATCAAAGGAGGATTCATTACGTGGATCAGCCAAAAGCTAGGCATATGAATTCTCCTTTATACTTAGGCACCTATTCCAAGACAGTCATTTCACCTCTTTCCATAGCCAGCCATTCCAAAGGCAACCTCATTCTGCCTATGGAGAAAGCACCTGCTTTAGGATGGCCCATGGAGGCACCGAACTCTCAGAGGACTAAAATACCGCAACAGGAACCTGAGGCTTGCTATTGCTATGGCAGTTCATCATTCCCTTTTAATTTCCCTATGTGACTGCAAGGACACAGTGATAGCCTACAGCCAGTTGGAGGCATCTGGGATGGCCAGATTCCAAAATCTGACTTGCTGATCACCAGACCCAGCCTTTCTCAAAAAATCTTATATTAAAAAATAGAGAAAATATATTTTTATTAATATTGCTCTTTACAGAGCTGTAGGATTATGAAGCACTAACCATTTTTTTTAAACAAAATGAGAGTGAAGTTTAATTTATTTATGTATGCTTTATTCTGGTTTAACATTAAAATATTTTATCTTCTTCATCTGGTTTAAAAATGAAGAACAAAAAGGTATATGAGAGTCTGAAAAACAACCTCTGCACATATTCTAGGATGATAATCAAATTTGTTGGTTTGTTGTTCAGGCATATAATTTTAGAAAGGGATATTCATGGGAAAAAAATCAACTGGGAGAGGAACATGACTATAAAAGTTCTGAGAAAAATGTAGTTTCTGAAAAAGATGCTTTATGTCTTCTTTACAAGGGAAATGAACCACAAGAAAGACACAAATTTTATATTACATTAAATTTTATAATACACTGCATGAGAAATAGTTTTGTTAAATGAGGCATTAAAAGAAAAGAAGAAAAAAGAGATAAAACTTCATTGCCACTCCATCAAAACCTGATGCATAATTAGAGAAAAGGCACAAAAAGACATTAATTTCATGACAAAAGAAGAAAATAATGCAATGAAAAAGTAGGCATGTGTGTGAATGTTAGCCAATTCCTCTACCTAGCTCAAATTTGTATCTGCTTGAATTTGCAAAGCCCTTTTTCTCTCCAAATAAAACAAGTGTTTGAGACACCTTTCTGTCCCTTTTATTTCCTGTATCCATTGAATTGAATTGTAATAGATTACTTTAAAAAAAGAATTAGATTCTCATCTAGCTTTCTAAGTAATTAACTCTTTTCAAACCCAAACTGTAACATTATAGCACAAATGTTCTGCATATAAGCGGGTCTACACGTCACCTCTTGGACAGGCCATTCAGTCCCAGGTTAGGGACAAGCTCTGGGTGACACTGCTCCAGGACTGCCACCTCCAGCAAGGGCTGGACACACCTTTCTGGCAGAAATGGTGGTGGCACACCACCCCTGCTCTAAGGGGACAGGAGGCTCTGAGACTGGTGTGTGGGATATGGATCATACCTGCCATCACAGTGAAATCTGGGCACAGCTTCCTGGCGCGCATGGCACTGACCAGTCCTAATTCAGGGCCTATGAAACACAAGCGAACAGCAAAAGCTGCCATCAGCATCCACATTTGCAATGTTTGAACACAAAGAGGCCTTTTCCCTGTCACCCTACAATCACCTGCCCCTAAGGGCTCTTTGTCACAGTCTGTTCCATGGCAGGAAAGGCAAGAGCATGCAGACCTCACCTAGGCTTGTCCAGTGGAACAGTGAGATCTGGGAACAAGAACGAAGCCTATGGGTGACTCAAGCATCCTGCCAAACACTGTCTATCACCCGGCACTGTATGTTGCCATGAATTTTTGTGTAATACTTGAAAAAGAATTGCTAGCCAATATACCCATCTGTTATGGAAGGGAAAATAATCCCATACAAATAAGACAAGCAAAATATGCTTGCAAAACAATAATAAATTTGGGGTTCTATAACTATGACATTTGAAGTTTTATGAATATTTAAACTAAAAATAACTTCTTGTTATGCATTATCAAGTGAGATTAAATACTTAATGAGCAGTTGTTGCACAAAATCGTAAGTCTCTCTAAAGATTAGAGCAAATTATACAAAGTTTAAGGTATTTTAAAGTAAAGATATGTTGAAAGTAGTTATTTTAAAAGAAAAGCAGTCCTAACTATAAAAACTCAGAACTTGAAACAACCTGGTATGTATTATAATACATATTATAATTTAATCCTGACCTAGGAGATGAAAAGCTATTGCCACAAAATTTATCTGTGGTGACAAACCTTCAGATCCTAAGTCAGAGCTGTTATCAGACTATGGAGTGGAATGAAGGGCAACATCTGGGGCCTGGACAATCTGCTCATGACAGCCACAGAACCAGTTTGCTATAGACACCTTCCTTCCTCTGCTGCTGAACATACTGGTCACTGTTTAAATTGGGCCCCAAACTCCTGGAAATTTAAACAATATGCAACCAATATTTAAATAATATTAAATAAAAATAATGGAAGACTACTCAAATTAAATTTATGGGGTGAATACTTAAGATTGATGTATTTGCTCAAAGTTTTTTTATTTTACTGAATTCAAGCTCTAAACCAAAATGTTTTGATTACAGAAGACACTTGAATTGGCAAAAAGCACTTAGGTCTCACCTGTGAAAAGTATTGTGAGCCCAAATAAAGATGTTACTTTATCTTCCAAGGGACAATGGACTTGTAGTCAATTTAGAGGTGAAAAATATATACTGAAGGAATATTTTTATATTTGGTAAAGCTATGTATCTTGTAAAATTAAATATCTAAATCCAATTCTTAAATATTGATCTTATATAAGAAGAACTTAACAGTTAATACTAAAATGATACTACACCTGAATGAAACTGTCTGTAAATATTTGTACTATTATAAGTCATAAAAAATACATGCCCTGTATTAACTTTGTACAAACTAGTGAAATATTTGCAGGATAATGAGTTCTTTTCAGTGTAAACCACTAAAATGCAGCACACTAACTCCTCTCTTTTGCTTACTATACCATACAGAAGAGGAGTTGTGGAATACATTTTTACCCTCCTGAAAGTCTCTAAGAATCTCTCATTGCCACTTGCAGTCATTCTCCAGCACAGAGTTAATTAGGAAGTGCTAGGTTACATTTCACTTCTTTTTAATTAAAGAAAATAAATGTTATTTCCTAGGCAGGTCAACACAAAAGAAAATCCTAAAGTTAACAGCTACTATAGTTTAACCTGTCAAGCAAAATCACTCTGTAATGGCAAAAACCCCCTTCTGAGATCCATGTGATACAAACGAAGACGTCTATATATCATGAATAAACCATGAGAATGCTGATGGAACTAGAATGGCTCCAGGGTATCACCAGAAATCCATTCTAGGTTGCTCGTGCTATACAAGCTCTAGAAATCTGAATGAAAAACCTTGAGGGAGTTGGCAGCTCATACTCAGATGCAACATCTCATGTTTCAGGTTATATGCCCACTGCCCCTTGTCCTGTCTGGGCACCACCGAAGAGAATCTGGCCCCATCCTCTTGACACCCACCCTTCAGATACTTTTATACATTCATAAGATCCCCTCTCATTTGTCTCTTCTCCAGGATAAAAAGGCCCAGCTCATTTCTCATTTCTCTTACTTGTGCTTTTAGTAAAAAATAAAGTGTAAAGAATTGTTGAAACAAATTATAGGAAAAATCCTGACCTTTGCAAAGGGTTGGTGAAAGATATTCAATGCTACCTAAAACCCTTTTGCTAGAATACTCAAAAATCTCCTGAGGGTCTGTGAGAGAAGTGCCTACAGACTGCAAACCATTTGGAAGGAAAAGCCTGGACATTTCTCAAGAATAAACTGCACAAAGGCCCCTAAAGAAAGGGAAGGAAGTGCTCTTCATGCATTTTGAGTTTCCACTTCTACAATAAAGACAAGCTACACTGTAAAAAACCACTACTGGTTTAACTTGCTGCCATGAAAACTGCACTGGGTAGCTCTGATTATAACAAATAAAGGAAAAGTTAAATTCTACTTGTTTTCACCTGATATAAAGAGAGGTCTTGCTCTGGCACTCAAAACAATCCATCACTATACTTCCACAAAAACGAGTTCCAAGAGTCCTCTGTAAAACTTGCCACCATTTCCTCACATTACATTTTTAGTGTGAAAAACACATAACAAAGGAAGTTACTTCAAACATGTTAAAGGGAAAAGTGAAAGGACAATAGAAAAGGAGAGAATCAGTATTATCGGAAACATAGTACTGCAAGATAGTGTCTAGCTTAATAAAAGGCAATTTACGTGGCCTGTTTAATTACTGAGTTTGAGGCACTGTTATCAGTTGATTATGTTAAAGCCATATGTATATGAAAAAGCATGTCCAACAACACAAACTGGATACATAGTTAAACCACAGAAACCTGGCTGGTCCTGCCTTTGCTTTACAGTATCTAACCATGAATGATCCCACATGAAGGAAACATTTCCTGAGCTACCCCCGTATTTGCCCAAAAGCAGCCATCAAATACCCAGGGTGGCTGGGTGTACACTGCCTGTTGTCGGAATACTCTGCCCACTGCCCAGGCAGACCAGTGACCTGCTTCCCCTTTCTCACGTGACACACGACAGAATACAGTTATTCCTACATGCTAACTTTAAAAAACCCCCAAAAAACCCCAACCCCAAGCTTCTCTAATCTCTACAAAGTAAAACTGTGAGCCTTCAATAGGATTCATGTTCGTGGTGTTAAAAGACAAAACAAAAAAGTACAAACTCAGCTTTGGCATTTTCTTTCATGAGACTTGGAAGAGCTCAATATAAATGAAAACTGGTTTTACTTGCAATGGCCACAGAAAGTTTTGCTCTAAAAACCTGCAGTTGTGTGCATGTAGGAGTCTTGCCTCCTTGCCTCTCATATAGTGGATAAATTTTTAAGACTTCAGATCGCTATAGAGAAATACGGCATCTGTAGTTGCTATCAAGATCAGTGAGAAAAGGGTAAGTGCTTAAGTGATGGATATATAATTTACATCACCCTGGAGCAATGTTAACTTGAATTTTCAACCTGTTTGTTTAATATTTATTCAAATGCTGCAGTCATGAAAAAATAAAGTTATCACCTGAGTCTATTTGATAAAAATTTCTGTCTTCAAATACATGTACTGCCTTTTTTCTAACCATTTACAGCAAGATTTAGAAGAACTGGATTTCAAAAAACCAAAAGTAAAGTCAAATGGCATCACCTTCCCTTTCAAAATATGAATAATGCCAAGATGTTCCAGGTCGAAAATGACACAAATATAGAACCATAAATAGTAACTTTATTTACTCACAGTTTGGGGGTATGTTTTTTGTGCAATTAGTTAACTGTTGTTAATATTTATTGAATTAAGCTGAAACATCTCAATTCCAATACACAATCTGCAAAGTTCAGTCTCTGGACTACATCTGTTACCGAAGTGCTGCTAAGAGAAAGCAGATTTGTTTAGGTTAGCCAGGAATGTGTTCCCAGTGGATTTAGTTACAAGGCTGCATAGGTAGTGAAATGATAGATACTTGTGATGAGGAATTTTGGCCCAAATGTACTTTATGTACTTTAAATTGCTTTATTTATCATTCCTATTTAACACCTCCTTAAAGCCACTTGGCACAGTTCTGAGATCAAAGTGACCTTTTTGCTAAAGAGCAAAACTGATGCATAGTTCATTAACCAAACCAGAAAACACTACTCTTGATGACAGGAGAAATGCAAAAACACCAAATTCACCTTTCTTTGTTTTCCTTCACACCTCTAATAAGAAAGCACACAGCAGTGGGACTATGCTAAGCTTATCCTAAGTGCAGGAAAAGAAAAGGAAGTTACTGAATGTGCCCTTTTACAGCTCACAGCTTTGACCTAGGAAAGCAAATTTTCCCCTAAGGAATATAACATATTCTCCACACACCAAAGATGATATTACCTTCCTCAGAAAAAGATGTCTTGTCAAGCTTGCCAAGAAATCTATTTCAACTCATGTACCTGACTACCAACTGTTAGGAGCAAGATTGACTCCTTCTAAGTCACTGAAATACAACGGAATTACGCCTTTGGCAAGATCACATTTTATGCAGCTTTTCTGCAATTCCTAAACTCAAAATTAGGACTCAGTCAGTGCCTTGGTTAAAAATACTTGGAAAAATAGTGCAAGTACCAAAGGGTATTAGAAGGTGACAAAAAATTCTCACCGAGAGTGCTGCAATGCCAGCACATGTGGTAGAGGAAGACAAAGCCAATCTAAATTGCAGAAAACTGCTATCAAGCAGATGTCCAGCTGCACTCTCTATCTGTGTGTACTGTAAGAGAAGTGCAAAACAAGGACCAATTCAGGAGTTACTGTTTTCTTTTTAAGGGCATATCACTGAATCTTTGATTCGGAAGGGACCTTTTGAGATCCCCTACTTAAGCAGGGTCACCTAGGCCCGGCTACCCACAACCATGTCAAGTCTTGCCTTGACTCTCTCCACAACCTCTCTGGGCAGCCTGCTTTGGTTTTTGACTGCCCTTGCAAGAACAAAATTCTTTTTCTTGTGTTTAGATGGAATTTCATGCATTTTAGTTTGGGCTTCTTGCGTGTCACTGAGCACTACCAAGAAGAAGTACACTACCAAGAAGAGCCTGGCTTCCTCATCTTCATCTCCTGAATAAACACCTCTGGTATTTATACACTTTGATAAGACCAGAGCCCTTGAACTCCAAAGCTTCTCTAGGCTGAAGAGTCCCAATTCTCCATCTCTCTCCAGAGGAAAGATAGTCCAGTGCCTCAGTCATTTTCATGGCTCCTCGATGGATCCATGCCAGTATGTCCAAGCTTCTCTTGTACTTGAAACCCCAGGACAGAACCCAGCACCCTAGATGCGGTCTCACCAGGGCTCAACCCACTGTCCATGCTCTTCCTAGCGTAGATCAAGTGCTTTGGCCTTCCTACTGCAACTGTGTGTTCCTGACTCATGATCAGCTTGGTGACCATCAGAATTGCAAGGTCCTTCTCTGCAGAGATGCTTTCAAGCACATACTGGTGCATGGGATCACTCCTCCCCAGGTATAGAATTTTTTACTTCCCCTCACAGAGAGACTAGAGGTTCTTGTCTGCCATTTCTGTAGCATGTCCAGGTCCCTCTGGGTGGTGGCACAAGCACCTGGCACATCAGCCACTCCTCACAGCTTTGCATCATTTACGAACTTGATGAGGGTGTGCACTGTCCCACCATCCAGGTCATTAATTAAGATGTTAATTGGTGTTGGCCACAGTACAGATCCCTGAGGCACCACACTAGCGACTTGTCTCCAGGTGGACTTCTGCCACTCATCACAACTGTCTGGGCCCAGCCATTCTCAATCCCCCTCACTGTCCATTTATCCAGCCCTTACTTCCTTGGCTTGTTTATTAGAGGTAGCATTGAAAGCCTTACTGAAGCCAAACTAAGCAGAATGCACTGCTGTCATCCACCAAACTAGTCACCTCATTATAGAAAGCTATCAGATTGGTTAAGCATGATTTCCTTTTCATAAAACCAGGATGAAAACTTTTAATAATCTTCCTGTCCTTTACACTTCTGGAAATTGTTTCCAGGACTAGTTGTTCCCATATCTCACCTCCTGAGGTGAGGCTGACCAGCCCACAGTTCCCCTTCTTGAAGACATCTGCTTTATCACAGTCTTCGGAAACCTACCCTGAATACGAGAACCTTTCAGAGATAATCGAGAGCTGCCTTGCAATGACACCAGCCAGCTCCCACAGCACTCACGGATGCAATCCCTTGGGCCCCATGGACTTACAGATGTCCAGTTTATTCAAGTGTTCCCTAACCTGATCCTCCTCCACCAAGAGTGAGTCTTTGTTGCTTCATACATCTCCTTGGTTCTCAGGGACCTGGGTTTCCTGAAAACTTGGTTTTTTATTAGGGGATCTTAATATATTGACCAAACCCAAAGCACTTCCACATTAAATCCTATTCCCAACTCCTCCCCAAAAAGACTGCACATGAACAGCAGTATTTTCTCCTGGTACTTCTCTACATGTAGTTATTTTAAGTTAGGTACTTCTATTGCAGTTCATGACAATAAGATGATGTACAGTAAAAGAAAAACCAACAAAAAATTCACAGGAGAGGAATTCCACTGACTGAACTATTCAAAAATAAAACCAAACAAAACTCATTCCAGCTTAAAACACAAGGCAGAGAAACATGATGTTTCTCTAGAAAACCTGCACTGACTTTAGATAAGCATTAAAGTAGAGACCTATAATAACTACTTCTAACAGTGATGAAAAGAAATACTGTCCTTTCACATGAGAGATTTTTGACTATTCTGTAGGATTCTTCCTTAATGTGGAATGAAGGCCATAAACAGATACAGAGTAATTTACAGACTAAAAATTGAAACATATTAAAAATATCATTGTGGTGAGTCTCACATGAAGTCCACTAGAAAAAGCACTCTGCCAAACTGGCACAATAAAATCTGTGCCCTTGAGATCAATCCAGTTCAATTAAGTTCATTAACATAAACATAACAGTAAGTCAAGTCTGTACATAGGTTTATTTTCATGCTGCACTTCCCCCTTCCAAATGGGATGAAGTTGCACTGTATTTCATTGGTAGAGTCGCTCTGAAAGGGGTTCTGAAATGGAACCGCATTTCTCAAAAGTGTGATTGCAAACCTGTGTGAGAGATGACCTGGGTCTGAGATTTTATGTGGCACCTTTGGCCACTCAGACACAGGACAAAAAGGAGAAGATGAACACATTAGTACAGATGTGGACAGTACACAGGAACAGAATGAAGGGCTGGGACTCTATTGATACTGCAAATCAGTGCTTTTCCCAGAACCAGCTGGCAAACATCATTTCATGTACCACTGATGGGAAGTATAAACATGCTCTACAGACATCTGCACCTCCATTCTGTGGTTACTAATACCATTTCTAATGAAGGCTTGGAAAATACCTTCAGGGATATTGCCAGGTAAGATTCTGACAGTGCCTCTGGAAGATCATGACAATATGCCTAAAAACCTTTGAGAAACCAGAAATTCTGACATGCCAGACTTTGACTAAGGACAAACTTTGAAATCAGGCATTTTTGTTGTATATGCAAGAAGGCTGCACCAAATTATATACATGCATCTGAAGTACCAGAAGTGTTCTTTCACACATGGAAAAATATTGTCTGTTGAGGACAAAAGAAAGCATGGATCCAAAATCTGTGTGCCAGACATGCTGCAAAACTGCATAAATATATGGAGAGAGGACGGGGAAAAAAAAAAGTCAAATTCAACCCAAAACAAAAAACCAAACCCACACAGTGACCAGCTGCAACAAGCCAACAAATACCTCAATGAGAAGCAACAGCTGGAAATAGTCATTTCCAGGACCTACTGTAGACAGAAGCAGAGATCCCAAAAATGTAACAGGCTTAGAATGGAAGTGACAAGGAAATATGTTCTACAAAAATCAGCCCATGGAATGGGATTGTTTTTCAGTCTGCAGAGAACCAAACTACTAAAATATTTTTATTCTTCTTTTTCCATAAGTCTTAAAGATGTTCTAACAATCTCTTCCCCTTCCTTCCCCAGACTCCAACATTGTGATGCTGTAGTTAAAGAAGTAAAAGTTTCTTCAATGTTCTTTGCTATAAGTCTCTGTACTCAAATTTTGTGACAAGTGTTTGCATCTTATCTAAAAAATTCAGAATTATGTCATTAATCAACATAATATCTACAGAAATAAACAACTTTTCCCATCTAAAATAACTTATCCCACACATTTGCTTTCATTTCATATTAACTACCAGGACAAAGAATCAGATACCAGTGTTTGCTTGTTTTCTTTACTTTTCATCTCATGTTTTTATGAGTCTTAAAGACTGCTAAGAAATACCCACCCAGGTATAAGGAGATGGTCTAAACAAACACAAATTACAAACCTAGTTATAGCAGCAATTCCTCATGACAATTTGCACAGATTCCCACTATTACTCTGGATTTCTCTTGAATCAAAACCCACCTGCAACATATGCACATCTATTACGTCAGCCCTGTTTGGCAGGGGAACTCGAAGTTTACAGACATAATGGAAAGATGGTACTGAAGGAAGCCAGAGAGACGTGAGCAGAACACAATCCCCAAGCAGAGGGCAGTAATGTTGCAGGAGAAACAAAGGGAATGGCAGATCTTGCCGGTGGCATTAAGCAGGAAAGCCCAAAGCAGAAAAGTGCTCAGCTAACTTCCAATTAGCTGTAAAGATGCACTTTTGCTCTGCTTGGTCTATGTGTGGTTAGGAAGAGTTGTTAACTCCCTGCAGCATGTTTGGACACGTTAATCACTCTGGGATCAAAATAATAATCCTGGCTTTCCTATGCAGTGGTAAAATACAGCATTAATAGGCTTTTCAACTACTATTTACATGGTATGACTCATTAAGTGCTGTTTCAGTGCCATTCTTCCATACACATAAAGGGGGGAATAGTGACTCCATTCCAAATTCAAAGAGTGAAGCTATTTAAAGGAGGGAGGCCACATACAGACACCAATTTAGTGGTGTGAACCTGCCCACTCTAGACCTGAATCTGACCCAAAATACCAAACTGGAAGAGAACAAATATGCTCTTTGCAAATATCTCTACTAAAAATAGTGAATGTAGTGAAGTCGAAATAAGAATCACTAGTTCTGATAATAATACTAAGTTAGCTTCACACTTACAATGTTTTTTTAATTGAGGCTTAGAAATCATCACAAACACACCATACATTTTCCTCCTCTATGTACATAAACCTCAACATCCAGTACATCTTTGATTTCATCTTTAGCCATGGACAACGGAAAGGTTCAACAAAGTGACTTGATTGTGATTTAACCTCAAACCTCTGACAAAACCCGGACTACTGAACTCCCCATTATCTACCTTCTCCAAAAGCTCAGATATGGTTCCCCCAAGTCTTGCTCAGACACTGTGAGTTACCAGAAGACACGTAAACTCATGCCAGCTAACCAAAGGAAGTGCAGCACCGTTCTATTTATCAGGCATACCAGTGCAGCTCCAAGAGGAAGAATTCAGTGTCATCACTCAACTCATGCTTAACGTGACTGACAGCTCCAGCTCCCCAGAGCTCCGACACTTGCCTCATCCAGGGCAAACAAGCTGTGGCTCCTACAGCTTCAGTGACTTGGGCACACAACTTAAAAGTCCACCTGCAGGCTATACGAAGGCTCCTGTCATAGACAGCCCTGAGTTGGGATGACATCAACCATAAACATGAAACCTCCTCTCTCTGCAGCATGAGAGAAACAACAGATGTACTAGTTACCAAAAGGGGAGAAAACTGCACCGTCTGAAGCAAATTTCACATAATTTAATAACATAATAGAGAATCTTAATTTTCAGCCGCATTTAAGGCAGTGAAAATAATAACTGTTATACATGTAGTTTGACGGCAATTAGCTCAAACATGCTTTAAAAACCCACACAGTTGTTCAGTTAAAAAAAACCACGGCCAATGAGATGCACAGTGTACAAGCATAGAGAGCTTTGCTTGGAGTGCTCACATATCTATTGCAGAGAGGGCACCTTTCAGTATATTCTGACACCAGATTAGACAAAGATTTTAATTTATCTTAATAAGAATTCCTTCCACCGTAGAAGTCAAGCTTGTGTTTTGTGATACTGTTCTAATTCAAAAGAGTGTAATGGGACATTTCACTGCCTGAAGAGAGACAGCCATTCAGACACCCTCTCCTCTCCAGAAGGTTTTCATAGAGACTCATGTTCTCAGTGAGCCAGAAGTTACATGGGATCTGAAAGCCATTAGAGCTTTCCTAATTTTCCTGCCCACCTCCCTGCCTCCATTAACTCCCCTTATTGCTTCAATCATGGTAAATTCAGGATGTGATACACAATTTACCAACTCTTTCAATGAGTCTTAGCAAGTCCACTTCTTAAAAAAAACCAACCAAAAACGGCAGGGGGACGGAAGAGCAAATTTTGCTTCTTTAAGTCCTTTGGTTTCCACACATATTTAGATATGGGTGGATACAAAGCCTTATGCTTTATAGCTGACTTTATAACTTCCTTACTGCACCAGTAAGTGATTACATGCATTCACTTTGCCTGTTATTTCTGTTATTTTCAAACAAAATCTGCCTTTGCCTAGAAGCACAGAGCCTGCCTTTATACACAAGTATCTTAAATGAGGATTTTGTTAACAGAGTCTCTCTGAAATGAGCCTCAAAGGCTGCTAAGAAATACCTGCTAAGAGTCTCTCTCTCAGAAATGAGTCTCTCTTTGTACTTCTAGAAGAAGAAAAGAAATTTGCCTTCAAGAAGTGCAAAGGGAAAGGCAGCAAACTGAGTAGATCCGTAGCAAAGAGGTATTATGAGTCTGTACCATTACAGTGGGAAAAAGTAGCTTCATTTATGCAGTAGATTGAGAAATACAGAGCAGAATTACAGTCTGATCATGAGAGAAAACAACATGTTTGATATAGCTGCTGTGATTCTTCCAAGGAGGAAAGTCAGAGAGCACAAGGAACAAGAAATTAAATGGAAAGGCAAAAGAGGAAACACAGGCACCCGGAGAACGACAAGCAAAGAGACAGAGGCATCTCAATACGCACTCACAGGAAAAAGAAACGGCAAAGGATGCAGGAAGGGTATTCAGGGAATTACATCATGTGGGCAGAGGTCCTGTGCCAAATTTTCATTCAGGATGACAGATATGCTGCTTGTTGCCTCAAACGCAAGATTTAAAGACTTTTTTTTTAGGGAAACTAAGACAATTCTCACCTGAATTTTTTAATTTCAGAGTAACATAAAATGATCAAGTGACTCTGCTTTTGTCAGTGTGCAACATGCCATGATTGAAATAAATGCATCTTGAAAGGACAGCTTTTCAATACCATTAAATAACATATTAAGGGATGGGGGAAGGCAGCACTTACACTGACACAACTGCAACTGAGTAAAATGTGAAGCACATAAACCATTTGGCTGCATCTACAGAAAGCAATTTAGCCACTGGAATTCCCTGCTGATTTTCTGCTTTCTTGGAGAAGAGGGGCACGAAAACCTGCTACTGACATAGCAAACACAAAAGAGCATCTGTCAAAATACTGCTTCCTGATCTTAAACTGGCAGGGTTGCAGAGAACAACTCTGCTTTTAACTAAAGAATGACAAAAAAAAAAAGTTTTCCTCAGTTCTTAGCAGCGAATATTAGTATTTCTAACTTAGCAATTTCTCTGTATAAAGTAGAGCAAAGAAAATCAAATTGATGATCTAGCTGTAGTGCAGCTTCTTTGGGCCAGTACCAGCAATTTTGAGTGGTCATGTGAAAATGCATCCTCTTCTTGTCTCAGCTGAAAATGAGACACAAGTCATAACCCAATCACCTTACCAAGGAATGTAGGAGATGTAAATGAAGTAATATCAGTCATTTAGTTTGAGCACAATGCACAGAAATGTTTGTATTGGAAATACTAAACATTCATGACCAATATTAATGTAAATCAGACTGTTACTGCGTACTTTGGCCAATTTTCAAAAGTAAAAATTAACATTTAAATTTTTTTTTAAGTTACAAAATATGCAATGATTTCCAGCAGATTCCAGCACTGTTACTACATAAAATAAACCCAACAACTTGTAGACTGTACCTGAGTTTTAAACTTGAGTACAGCTCACACTCTGAAACAAACACAAACAAGCTGAAAAAGTTAGCTCCCAAAACCCATATTGCATGGACTGAGTTTTTCCTGTTTTCCATGCCTATTGCACATCAGGAGTTAGTACCTATTATTACGCAGGGAAAATAAAATTAAAGATACAACCCCAAGAAGCCATTTCATAGTAAGTATTGTGTCATTTTTGCCCTAAGAAACATTAGAGTGTAAATACTTAGAATGTGACACTGAGACGGGAAGGTTCCAAGCTATTTGCAGAATGTAGGCAGAGACAAGGAACTCTGTTCTTCACAACTCCCTTGGCTCAGAAAGGTCAATTAGACACTTGCTAGCAGGAAAGGCATCCTGTAAATAGAGTCATGGTTTGGTGAGAGACTGCAGTTAGGTTTGTAGGTTTTGGAAGGCAAAATACTGAAAGTATATGTTGGCAATTTTGGTTTATCAATCCAAAATTACTAAAGATTTTGTTTGCTAAACAGGAAAACTGACAGCTCTTTTCCCTTGTTTCATCTTGGGTTTCTAGGGTTTGAGTTTTGTTAACTATTGGTCTTGATTATGCATTTATACTGTTTGTGATGATTGGTCACCTTCAATACACTATATTCTCTATTCTTTTGATTTTATGCCAAATTTCAATTAAGAAGTAAAGCAATTTAACACATGAGTGAAGACTTCTTAGCGATCTCAAATTCTTCAGACAAAAACTTCTGCGCAAAATGCAGCCCAACACAAATACAAGTGGAATTACTCCTTCAGTTCATCAGTGTTTTCATCATCAGAATAGTGATTTTATAGAAATATTCAGAAAACTAATATAAATGGTCACAAATATCAAAGCAAATTCTCAGTTTTTACTTCAGCAAATGTCAGCTGATTCTTCATGTCATGGTCACCTAGCTGTAATTAGAAATACCTGTGGCAAAGGCCACACTGAATCCCCACTGATCAAGCTTTCTCTGCAGGGGAATACACATAATAATATATTATATATAATCTGTGTATATGGTGATACGTGTCTGCTTATAACAAGCAATATAAAAAGGATTAAGTAGGATTTGTGATAAGGATTTATGTGTAATTTTTTCTAGTTTAGCACTTTTTAGAAACTATGACATCATCGTTAATTCCAAACCTCTTGATGTAGTTAACCTGATTTATAAGAGTATCACATTCCCACTTGGGTGCAAGAGAAACAGAATACTGAACATCACCCCTAACACCCTTCCCAAAGGCACCATCCAGTGTTTCACTGAAGACCTTAAACTGTAATAACACAAAATCCCAGCCATTAAAAACCTTCACACATGAACATATCCACTTACTGTTTCAACAAAAAGCTTCTAACTCAGAGCTGCAGCTCTCCTGAATAAACTGATTCCTTGTTTTACTCTGTCCCTACCTAGGCAATAAGAGATATTAGAACTGAATATAAGGAACATCATTATTAACAGATTGCGTTAATTACCTTATTAATTATGTTAATAATTCTGCAAAACAAGGAACACTCAAACTTTACAATGGAATCAAATGTTCATTGTGTCAATGGCAGCCAACACATACACATTGCTGCCAGAGTAGGAACCTAAACTGAAGTTCTTTCTACGTAAATAAACAAAATTTCCTTCCCTCAATTTGTTCCTTAGTGAACAGCTAGCATAGCAAACCTGCTGTCTAACCGCAATAAAAATTCCAGTGAATCCAGTAGGTATGCAGCAGAAGAACTGTATCAGCCAAGCTTTAAATTAAATCTGAAATGTGAGACATTATAGAAAAATAATCCTTTTAGTTTGTACAAAGCATCCAGCATTTAAAGAATATGAACACAATGTGTCTACTCTCAGCTAAAATACAGAAAAAAATATGCTTACTAAATTCACTGCCTGAATTCTCCATGTCCCCACATGGTTTCACCACTGCTGCATTCCCTTTACAGCCAAGAGATGAAAGCAGGAATAGCTGAGTAGTCAGATGGCTGCAACAGTGAAGTCTGGAATTCCAGTCACTCGGTTAGATCTGAGTAAAGCCCCATGATCTTATGCAACACTTGTTTCTTGGATTGCATCACACATTTACTTCATGTAAGATTCAGATTATTTTAAGTACAGAATTAATCTTTTCAGATGCGAGTCCGAGCCGGCAGTACAAACAAGCTGGGTGTTTGGCTGCTGCTCCACTGGGTGGTTTCAGGAATATACCTCTTCCATGGAAAGCGGGGAGTTTGTACTGGTGACACCAATAAGAAATATGATCTCTCTGCTGAAAGGTGTAAGACATAGCTGAAGCCATAAATCATTAGCTGTTTTCAAGGCCAAACTCAGAAACATGCTTTACTTTCTCTCAGCTTGCCATCCTCATCCATCCTCAGCAGGGACAAAATACACAGTTCTTCCAACGGGTACTTCTAAAAGACCTTTTTCCACAGGATCTGCTGCAGTGACTAAGGGCTGTCCCTAGATCCTGTAAAATTTTCTCCTTCATCTTTAGATCACTAATTCTTATTTTTTTTAAATTCTCTCCAGACTGAATACCCCACAACAGCACTAACAATGACACGACCTCTGTCTCTGCAAAACAGGATTTAATCACCTCAGCAGAGGAAAGAGCACGACAATGTAAACCCTCCTACAGGAGGGCTGTACTGCCTCTGGGAAGATGGATGGCTGGGCCCGTATCAGAGGCACCTTCTGACGTGCCAGGTGTACCTTTTTCTTCAAGGACTATCTACACTCCTTTGAAGGAAGGCTCATTCCAATTCAACTGCATCAACCCTGAAGAGGCTGCAATGACCTCCATTCTTAGTATCACTTTAATTCTTTGGGTTAAAATAGGGAATTTGGGGAAGAGATTAGAGAGTTTAATAGCAATGTTGTAACAGAATTGTTCTATTGTTGCTATTGATTGCTATATTTTCTAGTATAAAGAACTGTGAAATCAGACACATGATATGTGGCAGCATACAAAACAAAAATAATTTTAGTTAACTGTTCAGAGCATTCTCTATTTTCAAGAAAGCAGAATTTGCTCTCTCTTTTTTTTTTTTTTTACTTAATATTACTCAAGAATAATCTTACAAAATCTGAGGTGGTATGAATTTAAGAAATTCCAATAAAATTTGTCCCCTGAACAACAGAGTATGGAACCTGGCTGTAAGCATGTGAACTGGAATGGAGCTTGGCACAAACCTATTTTAGTTTGGAGCCTTTTATCTTTGAACTATACACTCAGAAATTTTGTTTAGTGATGTGTAGGCTACGGATGTATAAAAACACACCACAGCTCTATTGGCACTTGCTGCAGACACTCCATTTCTACCTGTGTTTGCAGGTGCACTTCTCTGACCATTGCACAGTAAGGCTGCAGCATGAATGAAGCACTTCAGAGACAATGGAGAATCTCCTGGGGACACAGAACATCTATGAGAAAGATTTCTTTGGTATCTAAAAACAGCTGAGCTCACCCATGACAAAGATGAGGCAAGTTCTTTCCTTTATTCAGACACTTCATTTGGCAAACTTCTTTTAAAAACTTGCTGAGTGTGGACAGTCCTCTGAAAATTTCACTTTATCAGGGATGGACCAAGCTTCTCCTTTCGCCATATGATACTCCACAAATCCTTCCAGTAATCCCTATGCTTCCCACTACCACCCATTATGTTTGTCTGCAGTTCTGATGCCTCAGGGCTGCACAGGGCCTGGGACAGCCTATAGAGAAGGCCTTCTGTAAAACTGCAGTATCTAACTGGGCACCCCTCTGTCAAACCTGGCAATAGTTTAGAGGTTATTAGCCGGGTCATGAAAGACAGACATGGGACAACTGAGTAATTCTCATCTCCCTAGGAAATCCAGTTAAAACAAAAGTTTGGGATACTATTAAAGTTTTTTTCTCTGCAAAAACTAAGTCTGAAGTCTAATACAACAGCACAGCAATCTGTAATCCAAAAGTGTGAGAGAGAACTACCACAAAGTTTCTGTGGTGCATGGAAGGTGAAACATGTTAAAACTCTGGTTTTATGCATTTATAAAAGCAGTCAGGAATCACTGGCCAAAAAGGTTCTAAATATAAAAGACAAGTCTTAGACGATGGTATGGCTAAAATGAACATTACAGGTAAAAACTTTGCTAGACCAACCCTAATGTTGAAAAGTATGCATTTTAGGCAAAATCATAAATACTAACCTGCATGAAGGAAATTCAGAACCACTAATTTAAAAAAAAAAAAAAAATCAGAGTTACTTGTGCCATTTTCTTTGTTTCCTGCTGTGCTCCTTGGTTGACTTGCAATCCCAGATAGGATCTGATCCAGTAAATGTTTCCAGATGTAAGGCTTGTATGTAATACTCGACCTAGAAGTAAATCTTATTCCCACTAGTTACTGTTTGTATAACCCTTCAGAGTTCAGCCTTAAAAAAAAAAGGGGGGGGCGCACGGGGGGAAGGGGGTGGGAAGTAAAAAAATAAGTCCATTTCCATTGGAAAGTTAACAACTTCCTTATTCCCTGTCAAAGAGAAGGGAACACAGACCTAGGCCATCAGTCAAGATACGCAGATCATCCATTTTAGTAAGATAAAATTCCCACTGACTTCCATGGAACACGGGACCTCACCCAGTCACTGTCACTCTCTTCCCCATGCTCTCCTTCCCACGTGGTTCCAAGTCAGGTTGGCAATCTCCTGACCCTTGCCACTGCTCTGAGAAATGGCACGGCTTCCCCAGTGCTTCACCTACCACTCGAGACACTTTAACAGGACAGGAGCAAGCTGTTACCCAAACACCCAGCCACAGGCAAAGGAGAGCACGCTGACTCCCTGTAGCACTCTGGCACTGCCCAGCACGTGGGGCCGGCCTTCGGCTGCGGAAGGCACAGCAGATCACTGTCCACACCATCTAGCAGCCTTTGGGGCATGGACTCAGTGACTCCTGGCTTTCCCGTCACTTCTCAACCTTCCTCGAAACTCAGGCCACAAACCCAGCAAGACATGGCAATGCTAAAAGCTACTTTCAGAAAACTTCTGCAATCAGGTCTATGATGCTGACGGCTCTCCTGCGTCCCACTGCATGCCGAGCTCAGAAATCAAATGAACCCTTTCAACACTGGCAAAAAGCATAATGGGATCTCTAAGACTTAACTTCCTTGCAAAACCAGTAATAACTTCTACTTATATCCAGAAATCCAGCATCTCTCAGATAATTTACCTTTCTCAGACAAACACAAATAAATATACACACTGAAAACTGCCTATAAAAGTATATTCAGAGGTCTTGGGAGAATCTTCGTGTTCTTTCCTTTTCCTTGCAACAGCATAACTGACTTTTTTTGAGCTACATCATTTTGCCTCTTTTGAAGAAAAGAAATCAAGTCTTTTCGCCTACAAATAATTTTAAAGTTGCTTTGTTAATGTAAACTTAAGAAATAAGAAAACAAACAAGTCAAAGTAATAGAACATTCCAGACAGTTTATTAAATAAAACACAACAGCACCTCTTGGGTGCTGGAAGCATTCAGGCTTCAGCCTGATGCCTTTACAGCGGCCCCGTCATGTGTTAATGATTACATATATTCATTCGCTACCAAAAATAGTTTCCTCTAGAATTATGCACAAAGAACATTTGTCCACAGTGAATTTCAAGCTTGGCTAGTCTGCTTGGGTTACAGTTACTCCTAATTTTACAGTGGCAAAAATCCAGAAGTCTACTTTGTGCTAGCAGTTTATCTTTTATGTCAGAATACGTTCTCCAGTCATTCAAAAGTTGGGAAAGTAGCAGCACCTAAAAACGGAGATCTTTACTGATGGAGTTATCACAATGCACAGATCACCATAACAAAAACCCAATTAGCTTATCTGGAAAAGCATTCCTCTCTCTCCTTCACCCCCCTGCTTCTCCTCTAATTTTGGTTTCCTGGGGAAACCACAAGTAGGATCTTCTTGATCACTTTCACATGCCTTAAGGAATCAGTAAATGCTATCAAGACCAAAACATTTGCAAGCTTCGTTTATAAGTTACAAAACCAGTAGGAAAGGAAACATCCAACAAAAATTATGTATATTTTTAATATGTCCACTGTGTTACAAAATATGAGTGCTGGAGTGGCGGGGGAAAGCTGCTGCACATTTTTCCAAGTACAGACATATGTTACTTAAGGTGTAAAACGTTTTACATCTATTTTAAAAGTTAGCCACATAGAAGCCTCTCGAAGATTTCTCCTGTGCTGCTTCAAAGCCATCTATTCTCCCCCTCCTGGCTCCTATTTTTTGGATTCAGAGAAAAATTGCTCCATTCCTGCTTGGAATCCAAAGGAGAACAGGAAGTAACGTCTGAGCTCCATAGAGATTCATTTTTATTTGCTTACAGGACGTGGCGGATTCAAAAACTGGCTTCATTTTTCAGTATCCTTAAAGGACCTGACTTTTTTTTTTTCCTTTTTGGCAGGGAGCATGGTTGGAACTTCAAGTTCAGCCAAAATAGACAATAAAACAGTAAGAAGGCATAATGCCAAAAATGCAAAGGCAGCAGCGTCCAGAGCATAATTCCACCCTTTTTTCTCTCCCCCGCTACCAATGATTTACAGAGGAAAACGTAAAAAACAGAAAACCTTCTTTGTCCTAGAATGAACTCATATTTTAACAGCCTACAAACATCTCAGACCCACTGGAGGCAAGCTAAAGAATGATATTGCTCATTTAAGATGACAGATTTTTTTTTTAATCCATATGTTTTATTGTTATGTTCTTTTGAATATCCTACTTTGTTCTCCTTCTTGGGAGAAAACATTTGTATGAAGTAACAACATGTGGAATCTCTCACACAACACAATATGAAATTTGGTTCAAGAGTAGCGTCTTTTTTTTCCTCCTAACTCATGATACGCATTTTTAGACATTATTCTCACTAAAAGTATGCCTGTGTTAGCCTCTAAGCCAAAACAGTACCAATTAATTTTAAAATCTCATTTACTGTAGCAAAACTGAATTTTTTTTTTTATTTTCAGAAGGGTCTAAGCTGCAAATAATGCTATGAAAATGATGTGCAACGACCAACAAATAAGTAAAGTTTCTTTGTGAGGACATGTGCAAATGTTTCCTCACGTTTTCAACAGGAAGCCAGGCAGGATGAGTCCGGGGGAAGGTCTGGAAGCTGTATAGCAAAATTGGAGGGAAAGACAAAAATAGATTTTAAAGAGGATATTGTCTTCCTTACTGCATTAATCATTGTTTGGAATTAGAAGCTAACTATTCAGTGTTTCCTTTCCATCATATAAAATTGAACCTATATAATTTGCAGAAAATATCCAGAAGCCACACAATGCCTTCTATTTATTAACAAGAGTCAAAAGAACTACCTCTGTGGAAGCTTGTGTCCAACTTGGAAACCAAAAAATGGCAGAGTAGAGGCCAGTTCCTTTAAGTAAGAAGTGCAAAGTGCACCTGAAAAATATTAATTTTTTCCTTCTAAAGAGAGGAAAGAAAAAATAACTATGACACATGCATTAAAAACTATTGAACTGTTAGTTGAAGACAAAAGGGTAGACTTTCTGGCAGGGTGCAAAGTATTTTTGCAAAGCATTTGTGAGGCCGAACACTAGAAATGTGTGTGACTGTAAGGAAGAAGATAGAAAAGACCATCAAATTGTCAAGAACTTAAACAGATGGTTTTCTGAGGTTTTCTGTGGTATGAGATCACTTTGAAACAGGTGAGGCAAAATGGCACACCAGATTGAGCTAGGGAAAATACAGCTCTTCCAGCAGGATTAGTAGGAGCACAATACAATCAGCAATGGGGGGTAAAAGGGAAAAAACCCCAACTTCTGAGTTAAGTTTCATGGCTGTGACATTTCAAGTTGCCCTAATCAGAGAAGAAAATGCAGCAAGTACAGTAAGTTTAAATACAAAACAGATGGCATCTGCACAAACTTGTGCTGATCCTGGAAACAGAAAAAGGCAAAGCAAACAAACAAACAAAAAAAACCAACAACAAAAAAACCCCAAAAAAACCCCAAAAACTTCACACCCCATGCAGACAATCAGGAAAATAGACCCGGAAAGGTTTAAACCATTGGCTGCTACAGATTCTTTACCAAATCCCTGCAATTTTAAAATGATGAATGATAGCTTGCCTATTTGAATGGTCCAATAAATAAGTATTTGCATGAGAGGTGCATCTTGCCCACTGTCAAATCAAAAACCACATGACATTAGTAGAGCAAAGACCACACAGCATTTTGGACTAATGTGGCCTTCTAAAAGACAAAAAAAATAAGGACAGAAACCACAATGGAAGATAACAATATAGCTGCTAAAAGTATATCCACTAGGATGCCTATGTTTCTAGAGGAAAAATTAGGTTTTTGATTATGGATGGCCTGGACACAAAGCTCAACTTCATCTGAATCATCATGTCTTTTGTGAAAATTCAATTTCCAGTCTATTTTGTATCCATCCTACACAGGAAGTCCCGCTTGCTGGCTGGCTGAAGGGACCTGTAGGGGTAGGAAAATGCACTAAGCAGCACAATTCCCAAGTGCTCCAGCATCTCTGCCTGCCCTCCAGCCTGGCTGGGTGCCGTGACACCTGGACACCCCTCAGGCTCAGCACTGTACTGACTATGCACTGATTTGAGGCAATTCCCAACTGTTTTGCATCCATTTGTCTCCAACCACAAGGCTGACCCCATGTACACAAGAAAGCACATAAGAACAGTTTAAATTTTAAAGCACCTTCTGTGTGAAATTTGTTTTAAATTGTCAACTTACACCCCAAAGTTCACTCAAAACTGAACTCCACTTTACCCCACAGCTAAATAGGTCAGTCTGCAGTTCTAGCCTGAAATCCTGCACCAGAAATAACAACCATTTGTACAACAGAATTAGCGTAACTCCTCAGGACACTACAAACACAGCACAGCAGATGCACTGGGGTATTTTAGAGTGGAAGAATATTGTTGCAATACGCCCCAGTAAGATCAATACCTTTCAGGTCTGTAAATGCAAAGGGTGATGCAAAGAACCTGGAGATGGGTTTTCAAAGTCAGGCCTGTTTGTAGTTTGGGTTTGGTGTTGATTGCAGGTGAGGTGGGGGACAGTGTTTGGTTTGGGTTTTATTTTCAGGGTCTTTTTCTTTGTTTCGCTGACTTCTTATATGTGTACAAACTCCAGTGGGAAAGACAGCACATTGGAATCTGTACACTGATTCTGCAGTGACGTCAGGTGAAAGGCCTCATCTAAATTCCAGGAGCAGCAAAGTAGAAAGGGAACTGATTTTAGAGCTGAATGATTTTCACTCTAACAGGACTCACTCAGCATTAGCAGAGATCCTGTGTGTGTTTATTTACTGGCACCAGGTTCTCTGCTGACGACCCAAGGAGAGAAAAAGCCCATCCCCACATGCTCTTTATCAGCCTCAGGAACACACTGTTCGAACGACAGCAGAATGGTTAAGTGGCCTAGTGGGCCTATAACCAAGAAAGAGAGCTAAGACCAGAGGAACGGGAACCAAGCCAATTGTCTAGACAGCAGGCAAAAAAACATGCCGGCTAAATTTAATCAGCTGCCTCCTTTACTTTGTAAAGTGAATGGGTAGATTATAGACAGGTTGACACATAATTTGTGATTGAAATTGCTTGTTTAATCATAATTTAAAAAGAGATGAACTTATCTCAGTTCTATATCCATCACTCTCATATGTACACATAAACCAAGAGCCGTCTTCACAATAAACAGCAGCTGGTGAAAGCCTCCAGCTTCAGCAGTGGCTCTGCCCTCTTTGTATCTGCATAGATTCTTTTGCTGATCCCCTCACTCGCCTTTACAAGCGAAAAAGAAGCCCTTTTTCAAGCTACCATAAGTTTTCTGCTCTTTACAGAGGGTCTTTCAAGATTCAGACTGGCAGCTTCTTTCTTGAGAAGGGGCAAAGTTGGCAAAGGACAAATAACATGATTTATAACATCTACTGACTTGGATCCATTGCCCAGACTGTGGTACAGAACAGCTGGCAGGACAGTGAACAATAGTTCTTATTAGGGTCTGCTATTTAAACCCAGTAACTATATCCAAAATTCGATCCAAAGCCCTTAGAGGAAACATGATGAAATTCTAAAACATTAGGGGAGGTGGGACACAGGCATGGGGAGAAATCTTCCTTTGGTGGCATAGATTTCTGTAAGTCTTAACACCCAATTTAACCTTGCTCTAAAATTTAAGGTGGAATTTGTGATTACAGACCTCATGCAGTACATCGTCAGTAGGATGAAAAACAGAAAAAAAAGAACATTAGAAACATTTACAGCTAAAGCAGAAAACTATCAATCCCAAAATGGTGTTAATGTAATTAAGTTGCACCTCTCACCACCATTTGTCTTTAATGACTGAGAATTGAGAAAAAGCAAAATGAGTTGATAAGATTATCTCTAGTCACTTTTAATCTGTAACACAGCCACTGAAAATCCAAGTGGAAATTTTAATGAACATCTGAATATTAACCAATACTGCTGTTTAAAGTTTCAGCTCCTCACATACTTTGATTCTTCTGCTTATGGCAGCAAAAATAACTCTCAAGCAATTGTATATAGAATTGACAAAGTTTTGCTTAAATCTACTTTAAGAAGTATTCAAATGAAATATTTAATGCTGAAATAGTCAACCTTGTAAAGGTAATAGCTCCCTTTGATTTGTGGCTTTGTTTTTTTTTAAGAAAACGTGGAATTACTTTATATTACTTTCTCAGGTTGAAGTAAAGTAGTGTATTATGACCCTTTCTAAAAACAGAGAATGGTTTCAATGAACATCCAATGTGAGGATATGGCAAAAAGTTAAAAGGTTTACAGTTCTTTTAATCTAAAACAAAATCACTAAAATATATTTAGAATAAATTTAAAATACATTTAGTTTAAAAAGAGTACTCCCATGGATGTGCTGGGCAGTGCTTTCTGAGACATTCCAGTGAGTTACAACAAGCTTATTCATTCAAACAGCAATAGCTAAAATGCAGAATATACACAGAAAACATATTCAAAGTCCATAATCACAAGCATTGATGCTAAAAATCCTGTCTCCTGCACTTAGAATCAGAGAACAGATATGCACCAGAAAATTCACACTGCAGTTCAAGTAACCCCTATTTCACATGATATCAGAAGTGTCAGACCAAGTCATTTATAGGCTTTTGATCACGTCTGTAAAAAAACTAAACAAACTCAAAAAAATTGCATCTGTTTTACAGATAATCATGATCAAAGAGATTATATTTAAGCGAATGGCTATGATCACAGCAGGTTCCCATAATCACCTCGCAGTATAAATACTGAAAAATAAACACTTTCCTGCTCACCAAAGGAAAGCATGGATATAATTTATTAAACCAAATTATTACCTCTTAAAAATGTCTGCTAACCCATAACTACAATATGCCAATAACAATAAACACATCTATTTCTTCTTTATAGATTCACAGGAACACCCACACTTTAGTTTTTTAAATAGGTGCAACTATTTAAAGGGGAAAAAACCTGAGAAGAATCAGTAAGTGAACCTATATGGAATCAATAGACTTCTACTGGGTTCACCTACAAAATATGACACTGCAGATGGTTTTCAATCAATTTGCAAGCTTTCTATTATCTTCCATATCAGGGTCGCTTGGGGTTCCACATACCTGCATAAAAGCACAGCAGCACAGAAGAGAACAGCACTAGAGGCAAGACAGGCTTAGTGTAAAAAAAGAAAAAAATTTTTTTTAAAAATTCCCATATTTGCACTAGTCAAGATCCTGTTCCTCAGTGCCCTGCTAAGCTGCTGTGACTGTGTCACCTCTCAGAAACAGACAATGGTGAGTAAACCAAACCACTACAGGTCATAGATAGTCAGGGCTTTATTTCAGTCCATATTCAAAGCATATAGGATCTAAAATACAGCCCTCAAAGAGGATGGATTTCAGCCTTTCTTTATTGCCTTAGACATACAGAGGAACAGGCAGAAGGCACATGCTGTGAGCCCTGTGAAACAAGATGAAGATGGAAGACAAAATTCTTATGCTCATGAGAGAGCAAACACCTATGTTAGCAACTTTCTGATATCCATAAATGCATGCAGTGGAACAGATGTTAAAAAATATAAGGAAGAGGATATAAAGCAATACAAGTGACCCGGTATAGCAAACTGGTATGTATTTGATTCCAGGGTTAAAAGTTAAATGAACAGACACATCCTGGCAAGAGGCCAGCTCCTAACAGAACACAAACCTTGTACAATTTGAGTTCTGGTTTTGATTTCAAACTCATGAACTTTAAGTGGATTTGAAATCATGCAAAACATGCTCACCCATTGCTATTCATAAGAGGAAAGACAGACAAACAAGCTCTTGTTGGGGCAGAGATCGCCCTGTGGCTCCCCAACCTGAAGCTGGCAGGGCAGAGCCCATGCATCCCACTTGGAGACAGCACAAAGGAGTGACCCGCAGCTGGCAGTGCCCCTCCTGGGACTGCTGAGCGGCCCAAAAGCTCTCTTTTGTCTGGGCTTTGCTGCTGTTGTTGCTTCTAAGTTTACAAGAAAAGGTTTCTATTCAAGGAAGCAAAGAAAGGGGGACTGGGGAACGTCCTGTAGCATTTCAATAGCCTGGCTGGAGCTATACCCACACACAGTGGTGATGTCACAGTGCCCACAGGCTGAAAAAACAGGAGAATAACTTCCAGAGATCAGTAACAACTCTTAGAGGCAACCAGGTGTAACTGGGAAAGGGGAACAGCATTCTAGGCACACTGACACTTCTTTTTCACACCTGCAGAGATGCTGGTATGTCTGCAGTCTCACTTGCTTTCTCCAATCTCAGGCATACAGCACAGAATTTTTTTTAGTTTTTTTTATCTTAAATGATACATAAAATTTCATTTATATTTGGAAGTCTAGAACAGGCTTCAAAACTGAATGGTAAGCACCCCACTAGCTCTGACACTTGTGCAACCACAGCACTGTTTTTCCGTGAGATAAGTCACCCTTCACCTGAAAGGGCGTACCCTAACTCTGTCCTAAGAGAATGTGTTACCACCACGCTTGACTTGGAATTAACCGTGAAAAGCAGACAGGAGGAAGACACTGCTGCAGTTGGAGCATGCTACAGCCTGATGTTCCGTGTCATCTGTACCTGGTCTCTGGAATACTTGGGAGGCTTAGGTTGGTTATCATGGAAAGGTTCTTCCCCCAGGGGGTGGTGGGGCACTGACCAGGCTCCCCAGGGAATGGTCACGGCCCCAAGGCTGCCAGAGCTGCAGCAGCGTTTGGACAATGCTCTCAGGCACGGGGTGGGATTGAGGGGCATCTGTGCAGGGTCAGGAGTTGGACTCGATGATCCTGGTGGGTCCCTCAAGATATTCTATGAACACTGCACCCCTTTCTGGAATAGCTGGTGTTCCAAACAAGTAAAGCAATAGTGCAGACTGGTTACTGCCATCAGCAGAGAATACCAGAACTGTTAAAGACAAAGAGGAGCAAGAAACTAATTCTTCAGCTAATTCTCATTTCCAGCAAGTTCAGTCAGAGCAAATTCTTTGGCAAAAAAAAGTAACAAAAAGATCCAAGAAATCAAACATAAATCTGGTAATCTGCCGAGAGGAGAAGAGCAGAGGGAAGAGAACTGGCAGGCTTTATTATTAACCACACTTTGTGTTATCCAACAGATCCAAGAGTAATGCACAGCAACTGGACTCTGTACAAGAAATCTATTATACTGCCTGCTCTCAAGTTAAGTATATTGCTCATTTCAGAAAGATCAGAATACCTAACTCTGGATGTCTCAGGAATAAACAAGAATAAATTTGTATTCTACTATGCTTGAGACAGACCTAGTCAAAATTTTTCCATGAAAGCTGTTCCTCAGCAATGAACCAGGTTTTCAATAAAACCTTTTTTTTTTTCTTTTTGTGAGAAGTATCTGCTCTTGGATGCTTTCCTGAGATGCAATCCAGCTAGGAAACTGGGACCTTAGGGCAAGTAAGCTTACTTTTATAATCAAAACCTGAAGTTTTCAGTTTTTCATTTTAAAGCTGTGATTCTCTTTGGTGGGAACCCTTTTCTGGCGAGACCTCTTTTTTTTGGGCATTTCCAGGCAGGGAATCCCTTTAGATTCCACGATACTGGTACATTTTGGATTTTAGAGGTGTGAACCATTCTTTTCCGCGGTTTTAGTTTTCCTTTAAGTAGAACTTGAAGGAAAACAGTGATCACATGAGATCACAGTCTATTCTGACCTTGATCAGAGCTAGGGATCCTTAGGACTTGTGGACCTGCAGCACTAGTCCCTGACCTTCCTGTTCAAATAGATTATATTAAAAATAAAGAATAAATGTTAACACGGTTTAATTGCTCCACTTTTAAAGTCAAGAAAATCTTAAATTAAGGCCTTCTAGCCTGCAAAGCTTCTTTGTGTAATTTTTAAAAGCCTACTTTTCATTATTTCACCAGGGAACAAGTGCTCCTAGACAGAAATCACAGTACCAATCTATAATCAGAGCTACGTGTTTATGGAAAAAGTGATAAATCCCTGAAAAAAACCTGTCTCATAACTGAAGTCCTCCAGAAACACTTCTGTAGCAAAATTAGTAAAATTACTTAGAACCAAGCAAATTGCTTTAGACTTGACAAAAAAATCAGTGCTTAGGAAATCTGCATCCAAAAATTTTATTTTCTTTTAAACCTTTATATAAATACAGCAAGATTCAATGCTAAGTATGAAGCAGGCCATGTTAAATTCAACAACAAACTTTTTAAAGTAATGGGTACCTATTTTTCTACATTTTCAATGAAATAAGCTGTCCTCAAATGCTAGACTCTGGATTTAATTCCTTTCAAAGATATTTAGATTCATATTCTCCTTTGGAGAATACTTTCAAGGCACTGAGCAATAGATTCCTAAGATTAAGTTAAGAACTGCATTCACCCTAAGTACTTTCTATTTGTTACACATAATTTTCTCTATACTAATAGAGTGTAAAGATTTTTCTTTTTCTCTCTCCCTTCCCCAAACTTACAAATCAGCAAGTCTGGTCACAGCAACAAGTGCAAAACAGTGAGTGAACCTGTGCAATGTGCCTGATATTTGGATTAGAGCATTAATTCTGCTAGTTAGCCACAGCAGTGCACACTTTTAAGATACTTTTCGTATTGAGTCAATAGTTTTGTGCTATTATATATAGTCACAATGTCTTGATTGGATTTCTTTTAAGACTGCAATCATGTTCTGTGAGATAGCACTGATTAATTTCAAAAGAACTCATACGATCAGGTCTGCTTGGCTGTGCTACAGAAATCAGAACCTGGAGTGCCCGTGAGTACTACTTATTCAGGGTAATACGCAGTATGTATAATTAAAAATGGATAACCACACCAGCTCCATAGCCAGGAAACTTTTCCAAATGCCTTTTCTGTCCCATAAATCTGTGGGTTTCCAAGCTTGCAGCTAAAATCTAACAGGGATGCATGAGCAACTCACTTCTAGTGGATGAAAAAGAATTAAGTATCTTTTTGACCCCATACCTACTAACGAAGGTGAATGCCACCCTTCACAGCAGCAGATTCCTTAAGGCTTCACTTCTGCATCATAAAACCTACATACAACTAGAACTGTGCAGAAACTGGAGAATTAGAAGACCAGGTAGCAACTGTATTTCATACCCCATAAAAGCATCAAATGTTCTAGCAAAACCCACAAAGACCTATTATCTTCCCTTAGGTAAAAAACCAACTTTTTCAGTCTTCTCAACCTCCAGCACTTTACGTATAGCACTAATCTTAGGGGAACAACACAAGTAATTTAAATTTGAACAATACAGAGGTCAAATGAGAAAGTGAAACATTCAGTTTTATAACTGATGGTCATTCCAATTGGCAAAATAACTGTATTATTTCCCCTCATTTATTTTAGGAGAAGTACAATACATTACAAATGTCACTCCTGGAGAAGCAAAAAATTAGGACTGACATACAAATGTTTCATAGGGAAAGAGCTGGATACAGGGAATGACCAACACACATAGCTCAGACGGCAAAGCCATTAAATCCAGCTTACAAGAATCATGTGCCTGGAATTAAAAGTATAGTATTTCAGCATGTTTTTCACTAAAGAGAAAAAAAAATCCTCTCAACTCTCCCTCGCTTTTCCAGACATTGAAAAAATATACCATAGAAGATGTTGAGAAACACTATAGCGCACTGTTGGAATAGCAATGTGTGCAGTTTGTGATGAAAACCTGTTTATTAGAGGCCACTCAAAGTGTCCCACATTTTCCTGCCTTTGTCTTTCACACTTCACTATCACAGGGAAGCGAACAAGCAAGTTTACACGTAGACATTAATCTGTACAGCTACCGTGCATGTTTTCATGCAGCATTTGGCGCCCAAGATGTGCTCCTGAAAGACGTTCTTGGCACCCCCAGGAACTTTTGCATATCTATTTCATTAATTATTCTACCAACTTGTGGGTAGAGACCACTTAAAGAAAATACAGTTCTAACTTTCCTTACATGCCAGCAAAATAAGTAACAGTGCTATCTGCTACTTCAGCATCTTGAAGTTGTTTTAACAATTCAGAAAGGTTACAGAATGAGAGCAAAACCAGAGAAGCTGTATTTCAGTATTCACAGTGTATTCCTAAGAAGTCAATACACCCTCAGCTTCCGTATCCATTTCAACACTTCAACACTTCTCCAAAGCTAAAAAGGCGCCTGTGAATGGAGTAGCTATGCCCATTTTATCTCTCTTGATATGCTTCTCCCCAGTATCACCAGAAGGGTATAGATAACTCCATTTCTGTCCAAGCTATGCAAGCAGAGGGCAGCCTTCGCTCCTGGCACAGTATTCAAATATGATGTTTTTATAACCTCCATGATTTGTCTCACTTCTCCAAAGGAAAAAATGTTATATAAATAAGACAACTGAGAGCTGGATTACAGCAGAACTTAATCAGTATATATTGTATAGCAATCATTCACTGTCAGGTATGAAATTCCTACTGAAAGGATTTTTTAAAGTTTAATTTAAGGGTACTATAGCAAATGAGTGGAGTCATAACACTGAAACTGGAGTCAACTTCCACTGAGAAGGATGGGGCAAAGACTGGTGGAGCCATGACATACAATGGAAGCTGCTATTTTAAACTCAATTCCAAAAAGTTTAGAAGAATTTTTCATGTCTTAATCCTGAAACGTAGAAACATCTTTTTGTAGTGTACTGTGTGGAAACCAAGCAGTATTTGCTGTTCGTATCTGCACACAGAGGGGCTGAGCTAATAACGATGCAGCACCATGTCCACATATAGGCTCCAGATTGCCAACATGTGCAGCCAAGGCTTGCTTGCTGAACTAGCTCCTGAAAAGTGTCAATACATTCCTATCCATGTTTAAATTCCACTTTCAGGATCATTTTGTTGTTGCACAAGAAAAGCAGTGATAAATTAACACATGACAGGATTCAGGCTTAAATACACATTAAAATACCATTCACTATCACAGTATTGCAAAAGAAGGACACTGTGAGTCTTCATAATGGAAAGACTCAGCAAACTATGTCTGTCTTTTAAAATGTCTTACTGAAAACATTTAAGCTTGCCAAGACAATTTTGATTCAACCAGGCTGGAGCAGCTACACAGAAGTTGTGTTTGCAGAGTACAAGCATGGGGGCCTTCAGCAAAGTTAAATACAAACTAAACTAGAACAAAACTGACAGCTTAGTCGGTAGTCAGCAAGCACGAAATTCCAAACAGCTGTGGCCAACAGCATGCTTGACCATACCCTATGTCACAAAGGTAAACTCCATTGGGAGAACCTTCCTTTCATCCACTATGGAAAATGTTTAGTGGAAACTCCATGGATTTTAAAAGAAACCTTTTACATTTGTCCCAGTACAAACTGGTATCCGGCTACATTCTGAACAAAGGTACCAACAAGTACCGTTCAGAAAAATCAAAACTTGCCTGATTTTCCCTCATTTATTAGAAGAAACTCTGTTTCATTCTTCATGCAGACACAGAAACTTTCTTTAGAACTATACAAAGGGAGGCATCTGATTAATAAACAGACCAGCAAACCAGCAGCTGGATCTTTTGATGCATACTCCATTGTCTCAGCCTACTCCAAGCCTGTGTTCTTGTCACAGGCTGCCAGCAGGTACAGGCGGCACTGACAGGAGGCAGACTGCTGCTGTGCTGTGCTCACAAACACACAGCACTAGGTGATTTCCTTTTAGTTACAAGCCAACCAGTATTCAGTAGTGACAGCATTTTCCTCCTAAGTTTCTGTGTATTATGTTAAAATAACAGCAAAGGATATTAAGGAATAAAAGGAGAAACAACTATGCGAGCTGTTTGCATTTTGAAATTTAATTTAGAAGTTAGAAGTTTTCCTCTTCTCTCATCACTTTAAAGTATCTTGGACAAAAATTTAAGGTTTATTTTACTGGAAGTATTAGCAGACTAGAATTAAGAATTGTTTACAAAAAGAATCTGCCAATCTTGCTCAACTGTACAGATCTTCTCCCTACCCTAGCAGAAATAACTTATGCTTAGCAGTAATGCACTTCATCAAATTTGAGCCAAAGAAATGGACTTGTGAATCAGATGTTTTACGAAAGACAAACTATTATGTGGTAGAATTACAGTAACAAGCCACACTGGAGGTTCTGGTCATACTGCCATCTGATGACAAGTGACTTTTTCTGAAAAAAAAAGGACACAAACCAACAAGTGTTTCTCTTACCTGAACTGCACCTCTCAATGAACTAACAGGAAGATTCAAGGGGTGGGAGTCATAAACAGGTAGGAGAAAACTTAATTAAAATATTAAGCTATTAAAAAATAACAAGAAAAACAATAAAACCAAACGGCCCTGATTTACAACTGGAAGCAGCTCATTTCCTCCAGGGGAGTCAGCAGCAGCTATAATTACCTGCTGCATGGATTTATGCTGGCTAGGGAACTACCACTCCCTTCAGCTGCTAGCAGCACTTTGCTCCTCCTGGCCAATGCACAGACTGTTTACACCCACAGCTGATCTCTGCAGCTGATTTTCATGCCTTTTTCCACCCAGCACCCTGAGGAACTTAGGTACTGCCAGCAATTAAAGTAGTACAGAAGTAACGTTTTACTTAGGAAGTGCGTAAGAAGAGAAGGATAAGCCCAAACAGTGCTCACATTTACAAGAACTTTGGGAAACACTCATCTACCCTATCCACTACTTCATCAGCAAAGATCTGTGTCAGTTCAGACAATTAGACAGGCCTGACACTAGGGCCATGCTATTTTTCAAAGTTTATAAAAAACTTTCCTATCTAGACATAACAGAGGCATACAGTAAGTCAGGGCCAGAAATCACACAGATATTCAAACACTAATTTCAAACACTAGTTACAGAAGACTTAGATTCCAAACTGCTTTACTACATTCTACCCTGATCTAGTGAAAACATCGTGTCTCTCTCCTCCAGCCTTTGCTGTTTCCAAGAAAACATCCAAATCCCAAAGGTGGTATAATACAGCCACAAAATAAGTTCATGGGGCACTCCTGGAAGATTTCCCTAAGGCACACAGGTCACAGGATTAGAGAAATCATTAGGCACCTGAAAATGTGCTCTCCATCCATACTACAATTTGGCTTAGCTTATTGAAATGGAAAAAGGGTTCTGCTGGCTGTGCCAGGTTTCCCATGTAGAGTGGTACATTTTCAGATGTCTGGTTATGTAATGGAGAATCCTTCCCACTGATAAATTATAATATCCCCACCTTAACAGAATAAAAGTATATGCAGCAGAAAGCCCCTTCTGGGGGAGTGGGCAAGTTTATGTCGTCTAGTAACACTGTAGGTCCTTTTCTCATGCTATGAATTTATCAAGGTTTCACTCTATACAAAGGTGGAGTCTTCTTCCTCTCTGCCCACCAGAACACTTATCATGAAGTTACATATCTTCCTTAAGACTCACACTTACTCTGTAAAAAAATTTAAATATGTATTTCTGATGCAGAATATGAAGTTAAGTATACTCTCTGATTAGTCTATATTTAATTCCCCAGCTGTTCTGCAAGCAATTTTCTCCCAATCCCATCCTTATCCTGCATTCTTGGGGGGGGGGGGGAAGATGGAAAAAAGAAAAAAAATACCTTTTTCAGGGGATCTCTTAACCATGTAGTGGGAAAAGGTATATAGCATACCCGGTGTATTTGGATTTTGTTTTTCTATGAATGGGGAAACACAGCATCAGTCTGATGATTTCCACTTCTTCTGTGAACTTTACGTTACTTATACACTGGAAATCAGAGCATTTAAAAGTAAGCATCAGCCATATGTCTCAGTATTAAAATTCTGAAAGTCTAGTCAAAAGAATAATGACCAGGAGAGTTTCTTTTTAAAAATCACTAGTTATTTTCAGGTCATTTAATTTTACATTACCTATTGCTTTTGGAAAATATCTATAATGTATTTTGAAATATAAATTTCCAAACAGGTAGCCCTGTTCTCCAAGCTGTCATGGGAAAGGGAGGCACTGCACGGCTACAAGGCCCTCAGCTACTCACTCCCAAGCACCACTGTCTACCTCCACTGACATGTATCTGACTTTTTAAAGAGTCATTTTGTCATAAAATCCTACCTGGAGGCAAGGTTTCATTTAACTACCTCCCTGCAGGTAGAGAGCCAGCATTCAGACCGTCCTGTGCCGGGTGTTTCGTGAAAGGAGAGCTGATGTGGGCTTTGCTGAGGCAGCTGTAGCAGGGCCAGTCAACTCAAATTAAAGGCTTTATAGACAGTAACATGCTTGTATGTGACCAAGTCAGAGACAACGTACAAATTAAAATTAATTGAACTAGCAATGTTTGACCATGAGATTCAGAAAACATGTGCAAAGCAGCCACAGCTTATTTCTGAGTCACATTTAAGGCCTCTAAATATTTAGCACTACAGCATATACATCACTACTACTACTGTGAATATGAACAGAGGTTCACCAGCACTCTGCGAAGGAACCAAAAAGCCAGAAGTTTATGAAGTTTTACAAACAAGTAAGTTGTCCTTATTTCACATCCATTTCTCCATTACACATGAGTAAATAAAGACTGGTCAAACAGAGAGGGATAGAAACCATGAAGGCCAGTTCAGCAACAGGTGTCAGCAGGAGCTAGGGAGAGATATAACTACTGAGCCCCAATGAGTGTTTTTTATTGTTGAATCTATTCTATGAGAAGGAAAAACAGATCTAAATCAGCCTTCAAAATGCAAGGTTAAATCCCAGTAAAAAAATTAAAAAAAAAAAGGAAAAATAGAGGAATGAATGACTCAAAAAATAATCACTCCTACACTGCTGGCAGCTACTTGAAACAGTTACAAATGTGTTCAGATTTATTAATTCAAAGAGCTGCCTGAAGAGGGAGAGATTATGAAAAAAGTGAAATATCATTGACAATTAATTCATCTCCTTGCTCCCCTGCTCCCTACCCCTGCCAAGTTAAGCTCAGAAAGAAGGTCCTACTTCGGATCTACTGATATAACCTTAACTTATTCACAAAGCAGGCAATTAGTACCTCCAGAAGGAAATAATGGATGCTGCCTATCAAGCTTATCACTCCCTAATTTCACAGCAAAGGATGCTACACACATCTATCCCATCACCTGGCTCAGTCAGCCAGCATCCCCCACACACCATCACAGCTCCTTCACACCGTCTCGGCACCACCAGCAACGCCTTCCCCACGCACCTTCCCGGGAGAGCAGGCACACAGGGACATAGCCCCCCTGCCCAGCCCCACGGCACATCCCGCCCGCTGCCCCTGAGCCACGGGCTGGGCAAAACCCACCTGCCGCTTGACTTTTCCGGGGGCCTGACTGAGGCGGCATTTCTGTGTTTGGGGTTAGGACAGGGGTCTCCGNGGCCCGCGCACCTGCGGGCGGCGGCGGAGGGCGGGTGCTTGTGCCCGGGCAAGGCTGAGCCCGGCCCCGGCAGGATGGCCGTGACCGACGCCGGGCACCTGCGGCGGCCGGGTGAGCCGGGATCCCGCCCGAGCGGGGGGAATAGCGCGGGGCAGAGCCATCCCGAGCGGCGCTTTCCGCCAGCGGAGCCCGTGGGCAGCGCGGCTCCCTCACTGCGGCCTGGGGGGAGCGAGAGGGGACGAGCAGAGTCACCGCAACACAACACTCGTTCTTGACGGTGGTTTTTTTTTCTTTTTTCTTTTTTCTTTTTTTTTTTCTTCAT